>JAJJWX010002868.1:0-132275 GCA_023529315.1 Papaver bracteatum
CGCCTTGGTGCCTCACTCCTCTCACAACATATATTGTAGGTAGAAACTAAAAGCCTCATTGTGATTCAATGCTACTGCTATTGCACTCCAAAGGGGAGATGATACCAATCACTTTGCTTCATCAGTAGCAACATTAACGATATTGGCGGGCAATGCCATGTGCAGAAATGGACACCCCTTCTGAAAATGTCTGTTTTCTGTCTCTTGTCATTCCAAGAAGGTTATAATAATCAAAAACCAAGTTCAAAGCCTAAGTGAGAGGTGCTAGTTGAGGCGAGGCGAAGGCTTATGCCTCGCCTGGCCTAGTGGTTAGGCGTGCCAAAAGGATCCTAGGCTACCAAGATATTTTTTTAAAATAAATAGAATCAGTTTTAGAATAATTACTAAAATTTTCCCCCTTGGGATTATTATTAGCTAGACCCTTGCAAGACTGGAGCACAACATAGTAAATCAATGCTATATAGATGTTAGAACATGGTTTCTCTAACAATTTGTGTTTGTGTTCGTGACTTGTAAAAACTCATGGAAAGATTCGTATAACAACAGACATAACAAGCGTTGGACTAGTTAATTGTTGCATCAAATATCAGTGAGCAAAAAAGTTAATATGAATTATGAAGTATAAAACATCGGAAAATTGAATTCCAAAGATGATTGAAACAGACTGACTAGCTTATTAAGGAAATGCTAATGAGACTGATTACTGGTGTTACTCGTGCTACTCGTTACACCTTTTAGCTGATTTTAGTGATACCTTAAGCCTTAAACTCCCAACATTATCCTAGTTAGCATTCTCCTATATCTTTCAGGAAACAAGGGTGTTAATCTTATCTAATCCACAACAATATTTATAAAAAAACAATCTGTGTCAAAAAAAAAAAAGTAAACATCTTCTAGGTGAAACTCTATTTTTTGGATATTTACCCATATGTATATGTCTTCCCATCCTAGTCATAATTTAATGAATAAAAATCACTCGAAAAAAAATACAAATAACCTTAACTAATTTATATATACCTACAAAAGTAAAAAGATGGGTAGAAAATCTTTAGGGTTGGACACAAAACATTCATTTTCTCAATAGTTACGATTTTATACCTTGACGATGTCTAAAAAGTGATGCTGACATAAGAAATATTGAATTCACCTTTAGAGAAGCTCTAAAGCACCCTAAAGCACTGAAGACACGCATTTTAGTAAACAAAAGCTAAGAATTTAATAGTTGACTGGTCATTGTTGAGACAAGGATCTAAAACTACCGACCAACATATATGTGACCCTTATCACAAACTTGATCCTGACTTAAATTACATAAAGTGCATTGCGCTCCTTAATCTTGCTCCTCCTGCTCTCTTGAGTAATGATTGCTAGCAAAGGATTGCGCTTTGGAATTATATTTTCTTCTGTTCCTAGTTCCAAACTCCACTTGAACTCTTGAATACATCTAGCAACAGTAGTGCAAGTAATTGAAAGTCCCTACAAAGCTCCTGGACAGACTCTCTTTCCTCCTCCAAATGACCATAGTTTTGTAAAGATCCTTTGGGTCATGTTTACTCTCTAAAAATCTCTGGTTCCACTGTCCAGTGAGTCCCATTGTTTCTTGTCCATATTACAACCATAAAAAATTAACGGCAATCTGAAACCAAAAGCTTAAATATTAAATTTGATATCATAATTGCAAAAAGAAGACAAATAAATTCTCAGGTTTCCATTCGTCCAATTACCTGAGTTCAGCAGCAATGTCATATCCTCTAGTTGAATATCCTCATGTACATATTTTAGAGTACCAACCATTGTGATAGCGTCTCGAGGTTTCATGAAATACAGCGCTCAAGTATGTTATCCCGAATACTGCTGTTCGGTGTATTTGTTGTTTCCACATACCTTTTGAATTTCACATTTTAGAGGTGATCCTGTGAATCAATTAGATACAACTCATGAAAACCAAAATGCATAGAACAAATGAATGACAAGTAAATTCTGAAAAATTACCTGATACTTTGGATGTTTTGCAAGTTCATACATGGCCCATTCTGTTTGTAATGTTGCTCGGAACCCACAAAAAGAGTCTCCCAAATCAACATACTCAATTGTGTTTTGTAAGAGCTTTTCCTTCGGACATCAACCGATCCAGAAAGCAGTTTATTCCTGTCAAATTGAAGTTACTCCTTGTAATAACAATGTATGTATGCAGTACATATGTCCGGATATAAGTACTGGTGGGTTATTTAAAATATTGGGTAGGAGATGATGGAGCGAGAGTATTTATATACCTCTCCGGAGGGTGAAACCTTTTCTGCTGCTCCTCAACAAGTGTTTTCATCACTCTAGCCTGCGTGCCTCCATCCGTCAATTTGCATTTCAAACCTTTTATTAGGAACCATTTCATATAAGGGAAAAAGTCTCTCAATCAACTTCAGCTGCTCCTCGCTGGGGATCCGATACTAAAACCTTATAGATTTCATCTCTTGACAAAGTTTCACCAAGCCCCTCGATGTACTTTGAAGACCCTACCGCATCCATTCCCAGTGCCTAAATATTTCCAGTTTCCATGAATTACTTTTCAATATTATTTTTCAAAATTCTGTATACAAATACAAATTAAGAATTAACATTTAATAAGAGAAAAGAAGCTTACTTGTTTCAAAGTTAGACCAAAGACTTCGGTTTGGAATAACATTCTGAAGTTTACAGGTTCGAGAGGAGTCTCCTTCACATGGGTTTGTAAGCGACGCACTATGTTATCCACCATGATGTCTCTGTGTGCACGATGTCGCCTTTGAGCACCAGATCCCAACATGTGAGTGACCAGATGCCGTCTTGCCATCTTATGATATTCATTGGAGTCACTTGTTACAATAGTATTTTTTGTAAGTATATTCATAGCGTAGGTATGCTTCCTCTTTGAAATGGATGAGAATCGAGTCACCATTGCCTGTAAAAGTAAAATTAGCATGTAATAATGAATTCGACGAGATTAAACTACTCTTATACTAGTACTCAATATGATCCACGTTCGAACCTCTTTGACAACATCTGTGCTATTGAGGACAACAATAGTAGAAGCTCCTGTTTTGATGGAGTAAATGGGTCCATAGATTTCTGCCCAGTTTGCGAAAATCTGGTGACCTATTTTATCTTTTAGCTGCAGTAGATTTCCAATCAATGGTAAGCCAGGAACCACTGCAGAAATTTCACAACATCAAACTAAATCAGGGATATATTTTTCTACTTCATATAAATATATAAAAAACATCAATGAAATTATAGTAACTAGAAGAACATACCTGGAGGAGATAAATAAGCTCTTGACAGCAGCTTGTTGGTTCTGATCGTTGATTTACGAAGATAGCGTTTTAGGAAGGTGATCATCGAAACCAAACCTATAACCAAGTTGATGATTAAAGGTATAACAAGGAAATGATTTGGATGATTAGTTATTTGAAAAGATTTTGTGAACGACCACATAGATAAACTCATACTCTCAAGTCTTAAAACTCCACATTGTTGTTATAAATTCTGGATATCAATGAAGAATGAAATATTTAAAGTAAACGAGTCCTAAATTGAGTGATGTGTAGAATTTTTGTTGGTATTGTATTTTTTGCCATTGTCTAGTCAAATTACCCATAAACGAGTCCTAAACTAGTCTTTTACTGGGCCGCGAAACTTAACTAGCGTGATGTGAATAATATCGGCTCGAGTTAGATGTCAAATGTAACTAATCATTTACTTATTCATAAGATTTTTGAAAAAAAAAAAGTTACAAAAAAAGTACGAGAAATTTACGGAAATTGGAAGGAGTCGAGCAACTAGCCGTGTTCCAAACCCTCTTTGAATAACAACCCCTAATTTATGGAAAGAAAAATCTCCCATTCTAACATTCGCATTATGACTAGATATATAATTCCGCGGTCTTTTTAGAAATTTTATAGTATCACCACCGAGTTCTCCCAAATAGTGAAAGTAAGATCACCAAATTCAAGCCAGAAGCACGCTTTTCCGGATAATTTTTTCTCGATGTGCGACTCGAGGTCTGGCTCGGCTCATACATCTGAATAGGAGGTATTTGGACCATGTATCACTTCGAACCAAAAGCTAGAAAATAAATAATTCTGGGTCTGCAAATCTTTTCTGTAAAATTAAACTATGATGTAGCTGAAAAATCTTTTAAACCATTATTACGTAGCTCAAAAACCTCTACGATGTACGTTGCTAAAAAGAGATTCACGCATTTGAAAGAAATTTGCCTCTTGCGCAGTTCTTGACTTTCTTCTTTTTATGTATATAAGAGAGAGTTGTCTCTTTCGTAATGCTTGATGGATCCAATTCATTTCTTCTGTAGTCTCTCTAGTCCCTAAAAAATAAAGTCTCTTTCGTCTCTTCTTTCTCACCACTTTTACTTTGAATGAATCAAGGGAACACGAACGCGTACAATATATCCAAGATGACGAACTAGATGACGTCACCGAGTCACAACAAAAGTGTGAAGAACCACGCTGACGATAAAAAATCCGTGCGGCAATATTAAAGTCCAAGCGACATTGACGCACTCAGATCCGAAAATAGGGCTTTATTAGTTGTCCTCCAATATGTTAACTCCTATAAAATGAGTCAAAGGCCTCTGTAGAAAGAGATATTTTGGTGAGATGAGATAAGATATTTAGGAGAGAGAAAATTATTTGCTTCCCAAGTTGGGGTTTCCATTCACATATTTTGTATTTGATTTACGGAAAGAAACGAAGTCCTCCTTCTGTGGTGCAAAGATGCCATTCAGTTACTAGTGAGACCACATGAGTCTCCTAATGCTGAATTTTGGGTGCGCATAAGAAATGACGTCGGGTGAACTCGTCCAAATTTATACTAATAGCTTGGTTCCTCGATTTTGTAGGAGCAGAATCTCGCAACAAAGAATGTCTTAGGGAGAAGATCAACAAGAGTTTGCGAAGACCATCGCAGACTATCTGAAGAGCGACGTAGCAAATGACGTCATCCTAACCACGAAGAAAGTGTGAAGATCCTGCGAGATGGAAGAGCTTTGCGAAATAAACCTTTGTAAGCTTGCGATCATGTCGCAAGCCAGATCCGAAAATAAATGATAGCTTAGCTGTCATTTAAAAAAAATATCGGGTTGAAAGTTATTGTTGTGATTTGAAAAAGATCGGAATAATTGTTAAAGGTTTTGTGTAATTTTTAATAGATTGCTGAAATGGTAAGGAGAAGTAAGAGAATCGCACAGGATAGAATCATCGAGTACGATAGAGTCGGCGTACACACTTGGAAAACAAATTCATGGGAGGGAGCAGAATGAAGACAGCAGTCAAGACGAGTAGAGATAAATAGAAAAATTGAAGAAGGAACAATTTATGGAAATGGGGAGAATGAGATGCTAGAGACATTAAGACAAATATTATTAGAAGAAAGTGTTATGTTGTCGATGTTTTAGGAAGGTTCCAGAATCATCTAGAATCATCTAGGTGTTTCCTTATTTTAGTATAGCTAGAGGTTTCCTGATTTGGTTAAACTCAAGGTTTCCTTTCTTAGCTATGTTTAGGTTTCCTAGTATAACTTATATACTTGGAAGACAAGTTTGTAACCTATATAATTAGATGTACAATTCCTAAGGAAATACACACAACAGTTTAGAGAAGAATTCTCAAAATTAGAGAATTTTATGGTTTAAAACGTTTGTTCACAGAGAATTAGTTTGGTGTTTGTGAAAAGCAACCTGCTGCTCATAGTTGTGGTTTAATTCTATGTAATTTATTCTAATAAGAGTTGATCTTAGCCGTTTGTGGACGTAGGCATATTTCCGAACCACGTTAAATCTTGTGTCTTTCTTTGTTTCGTTTAGTGCATCTTATTTCTGATTTCTTTAGTTCTACGTTGATCCAAAGAACTATTAGTGTCTTGTGAGGATAACCCTAAGGCATTAATCCTAACAATGGTGCGGTGAGCGTGGAGAGGATCATAGTTAGAAGTGAAGATGTCTAGTTCTACATCAAGTGGATTTTTGAAGGTGCATGGATTTGATATTATCAAGTTCAATGGGAAGAATAATTTCACATCATGGAAAACTGATGTAAAAGATATTCTTGTTAGTATGAAACAAATCAAAGCAATGAAGGATAATCCAGCAACGTTTCCAAAGGATTGGAACGATGAGAAGTGGGTTGACCTTGATTTGATGGCGTGTTCAACTATTCATTTATGTTTGTCAAGGGAGATCACTCATAACTTTTCGAGTGAAACCTCTGCAAAGGTGTTGTGGGAGAAGTTAGAGAAGCTCTACTTACAAAAATATTTGACTTCTGAACTTTACTTGAAGCGTAGACTCCATGCCTTTAGGATGTCTCCAGGTTTGTCTATGATGGATAATATTAATGAGTTTAATAAGATATGTTCTGATTTTTCTAATATTAGTGTCACTATCTCGATCTGAGATAAATCCATGATATTATTATGTTCTTTGCCTCCATCGTATGATGCTTTACGACTATTTGCTAAGTGGGAAACCGATGAAGACGACGATTATGAAGAGAAGTTGGTTTTCGATGATGTGGTCTCTTCTTTACAAGCTAAGGCGTTTAGGAAGCAAGAGTTTATCGATGAAACACAAGTCGAGGGCTTGTTTGTTGATAGAGGAAAGAATGGTAATAAGAAATCGAAGTCAAAGAGTCGTTCCAAAAGGAGCGATATTGAGTGTTATTATTGTCGTAAACTAGGTCACATTAGGGCTGATTGTCTCAAGCTTAAGGCAAGAGATGAGAAACGTGAGAAATCAGATTCAAAGAATGTCATTTCTTCTGTTGCTGAAGGCAGTGAAGCTTTAGAAGACCCAATGTGTGTTTTTGATGAGGAAGTGTTAACCGTTACATCAAATAGTTATCCCAATGATGGTTGGATGCTTGATTCCGGTGCTTCGTATCATATGTGTCTTTCAAAGGATTGTTTCACTACTTATAGAGAGGTGAATGGTGGTACTGTTATGATGCGAAATTTTAATGCCTACAAAATAGTTGGAGTTGGTATGGTACAAGTTCGTTCGCATGGTGTTATCACAACACTTTAGGAGGTTAGACATGTTCGTATTTGAGGAAGAGTTTGATTTCGTTAGGAGTACTTGAATCACTTGGATATAAGTATGCTGCTGAATATGGATTCTTGAAGGTATTCTAAAATGGTAGTTTGAGGATGACCGGTGAAATACATGGAAATTTATATTTTCTACAAGGAGATATAGTTTGTGGTGGAGCTATGGTTTCTCAATCAATTGATGAGAAACAGGTGGAGTCAACACGTTTATGGCATATGCGCCTTGGGCATATGAGTGAGATAGGTATGTCGGTGTTGAGTATTAAAGGCTTGCTTGGTGGTGAGAAAACTTGCAAGCTTGATTTCTGTGAGCATTGTATCTTTGGAAAGCAATGTAAGAGAAGTTTTGGTACCACTGTTCACCACGCGAAGGGTATGTTAGATTACATCCATTCGGATGTTTGGGGTCCCTCTTGTACAGTTTCTAAGGGAGGTGCTAGGTGGTTTGTGACCTTTATCGATGACTTTTCGAGGAGAGTTTGGCTTTACACCATGAAGCATAAGAATGAAGTCACCGAGGTGTTTAAGTAGTGGAAGACCATGGTAGAGAAACAACTTGGTCGTGTGGTTAAGAAGATACGTTCCGATAATGGGTGAATACATCGAAGACCCACTAAAGAAGTTTTGTGAGGAACAGGGTATCGTTAGGCACTTCACAATTAAGGGTACACCACAGCAAAATTGAGTATCAGAGAGAATGAATCGAACGTTACTTGAGAAAGCACGGTGCATGTTGTCAAACGCAAGTTTAGACAAGATTTGGTGGGCTGAAGCAGTGAATACGGCGTGCTATTTAGTGAATCGATCACCATCAACATTTATTAAGTGTAAGTCACCTATGGAGGTATGGACTGGAAATCCCATGAATTATTCTAATTTAAGGGTGTTTGGTTGTCCATCCTATTTTCATGTAAAAGAGGATAAGTTGGGTGTTAGGGCCAAGAAAGCAATTTTCTTAGGTTATCCATTAGGTGTGAAAGGATACCGTCTATGGTGTCCAGAATTGAATAAGTTCATAATTAGTCGAGATGTGACCTTTAATGAGAAAGAAATGCTTGATTCAAATAAGTTCACAGGTTGGGACCCTCAAATAGAAAGTGAGAATAGTAGCAGTGTTGAAGATGATTCGATGCAGGTGGAGCAAAGAGTTCCTAGTTCATCTACTATAGAAGAAGAAAAATAAACTCTTGTAGAAGATGAAGTTGAGTTTGAGGTTTCCAGTGAGGAATCTACACAACAACAAATTGAGATTATTCCGTCCTTGATGTCTCAATGTGAGAGACGTCCAACAACCCGTTATGGTTTTGAGAAGTATGCATCTTACACATTATCAGTTTTTGAGGATGAGACGTTTACCTTTGAGGAGGCAATAAGTATTACTCATTCCATTGAGTGGAAAACAGCCATGGATGAGGATATGAAGTCTCTTCACAAGAATCACACTTGGGAACTTGTTAAGTTGCCTAAGGGTCGAAAGAAGATCGGGTGAAAGTGGGTCTATACAGTAAAGGATGGAATTCCAGATTCCAAGGGTATCGTTAGTGGTGTACGATACAAAGCAAGGTTAGTGGCTAAGGTATATGCACAAAGGAAAAGTGTGGATTAAATTAAAGTTTTCTCTCCGGTTATTAAACACACTTCTATCCGAGTCCTTTTAGCATTTGTGGCGCAGTTTGACTTAGAGATCGAGCAATTAGATGTCAAGACAGCATTCTTGGATGGAAATTTGGAGGAAGACATTTATATGTCACAGCCCATTGGTTATGAAGTTGCTGGTAAGGAATATTATGTGTGTCTACTTGAGAAATCATTGTATGGTTTTAAACAATCGCCAAGACAATGTTAAAAGAGGTTTGATACGTTTATGTTGCAGCAAAAGTATACTCGTAATCAATACGATCAGTGTGTGTACTTTAAGAAGTTTCCAGATGGAAGTTTTGTTTATCTTTTACTCTATGTGGATGACATGCTCATATCTGCGAAGAGCAAGTCAGAAATTGATGTTTTAAAGAATCAATTTAGTTTAGAGTTTGAGATGAAGGATTTGGGTCCATCTAAGAAGATTTTGGGTATGGAGATTACTGGAGATAGATCTAAGGGAAAGTTATGTCTTACTCAGAAATCCTATCTTGAGAAGGTTCTTCGTCGCTTTGGAATGTATAACTCCAAATTCATTAGTGTTCCAATACCGCCTATAGTTAAGTTATCAAAACAGTTGTGTCCTACTACAACTGAGGAGAAGGAGTTTATGTCAAAGGTTCCCTATGCTAATGCGGTAGGTTTTTTGATGTATGCTATGGTTTGTACTCGTCCGGATATTGCACAGGCAGTTGGTTTAGTTAGTCGTTATATGGCTAACCCTGGAAGAGCACATTGGTATGCGGTGAAGGGAATATTAAGATATCTTAATGGGAACTTGGATATTGGTTTAGTGTTTGAGAAAGATCAAAGTTTGAAGGTCTGTGGATTTGTTGATTCAGATTATGCGGGTGATAGAGATAAGTGTCGTTCTACTTCGGGGTATTGTTTTACACTGAGTGGAGGACCTACCAGTTGGAGGTCTATGTTACAACCAATCGTGGATTTGTCTACTACGGAGGAAGAGTATATTGCTGTGACAGAGGCTATTAAGGAAGCGTTATGGTCTCGTGGTTTAGTTAAAGACTTGGGGATTATGCAACAGAGTGTTGTTGTGAACTGTGATAGTCAAAGTGCTATTCATTTAGCTAAGAACCAAGTTTATCATGCACGCACCAAGCATATAGATATTCGTTATCATAAGGTTCGATAAGTGGTTGATAACGGATTAGTACAACTATTGAAGTTTGATACTGAAGATAATCCAGCAGACATGCTGACGAAAGTCGTTCCGAAGGTAAAGTTTGAGAGGTGTCTCAGCTTGATCAATACTGCTCGTTGTTGAGGCCCTAGGGGCATTTGAGGCTACGATTAACCTGTGAAGATCAAGCTCAGTTTGGTGGAAACATCGGCAAGGTGGAGAAATGTTATGTTGTCGATGTTTTAGGAAGGTTCCATAATTTTCTCGAATCATCTAGGTGTTTCCTTATTTTAGTATAGATAGAGGTTTCCTGATTTAGTTAAACTCAAGGTTTCCTTTCTTATCTATGTTTAAGTTTCCTAGTATAACTCATATACTTGGAAAACAAGATTGTAACCTATATAAATAGGTGTACAAGTCCTCAGGAAATACACACACAACAGTTTAGAGAAGAATTCTCAAAGTTAGAGAATTTTAGGGTTTAGAACGTTTGTTCATAGAGAATTAGTTTGGTGTTTGTGAACAACAACCTGCTTCTCATAGTTGTGGTTTAATTCTCTGTAATTTATTCTAATAAGAGTTGATCGTAGCCGTTTGTGGACGTAGGAATATTGCCGAACCATGTTAAATCTTGTGTCTTTCTTTGTTTAGTTTAGTGCATCTTATTTCTGTTTTCTTTAGTTCTACGTTGATCCAAAGAACTATTAGTGTCTTGTGAGGATAATCCTAAGGAATTAATCCTAACATAAACGAGATTAGAGGCAGAGGAACGTGCAATTTAACACGATAAAATCATGAATTAAGAATGGAAAATATAAGGTTGCAAAATACATGGTCAAGAAGTACCACAAGCTAAAATTCAAGATCAGTTAGAATAGGAGAAAGACGAGATTCACCTATGGAGAAAATTGCTGAGAATATCCAAGAATATGTACAAAATCCTAATGGAGGAATTCAGGAAGAAAGAGGAATAATTGATGATCGTTACATTCAACATGGCGAAAATTATCAAAATGAGCAAAGCAACAGACGTCATAGGAATGAACAACGTCAAGAACGAATTAATCAATATGGCGATCGGGAGGAAGGAAGGAGGATATTACATGGGAGAAAAATGCAAAGAAACAAACAAGCAGTTGATGATGAAGTAAGAGGTATAATGTTGCACAACTTCGCAGAGCTTGCGAAGGAGAAAGGATGAGGGCAGAAATTGAAGAAAAGGAGCTCCAGGAAGCTATACGCCAGAATAATCATGATAATCGAGAAACAAGACGTGAACGCAACCGCCACAATGATAACCTTGATGAAGAAATTAATAGAATACAAAGAAGGGTTGAACAAGATCGCGGGGGAGAAAATGAGAGACGAACTCACATGAGAACACATGTAAGGGATGAAAGAGAAAATCGTGGGAGAGAACGAGAATAAGAATAAGATTTCGCAAGGAAAGATAGGCATGAACGAAGGAGAAGAGAAACAGCGTTAAAAAGACCAATGGACCAAGGATCAGCTGCGAATGAACAAATTTTGAGAGAACTAGCGGAGATGAGGGGAATGCTTAATAACAGAAGAGAAGGAGGTAGAAGGCAGTTGGATGTGGCGTTTGAAGAAGCTACGAAGATATCATTCACCCATGAAGTACAGTTAAGGGGAATACCACCAAAGTGAAATCAGCATGCCTTAACAAGCATTTTCAAAAGAACAAGTTGTGCAGTTCGGCACATTAAAGCTTATATAAGATGCATGTTACAATGGGAAAATCATGACGTTGTATTGTGCAATTACTATGCTTCAAGTTCGACAGGAGAGGCATTGAAGTGGTTTGAAGGTCTACCAAAGAATATAATAAGGTTGCGCTATTTAGAGATTGTGATACTGTAGATTATGAAGAAACTTCTAAAGAACAAGTTTGGATTCAATCCATGAATGAAGAATTCCAGTCAATTGAGAAGAATAACACTTGGGAACAAGCTAACACTTCCACCAAGAAAGAAGCCTATTGGTGTTAAACGGGTTTACAAAACAAAATACAAGTCAAATGGTGAAATTGAAAGACTCAAAGCAAGATTAGTTGCTAATGTATATAGACAGAGACAAGGAGTTCATTATTTAGAAGTGTTTGCACCAGTTGAAAGACTTGATACAGTAAGGATGATTATTGCTTTAGCTGCACAAAATCATTGGAAGATTTTTCATATGGATGTGAAGTCAGCATTCTTGAATGGAGTATTGGAAGAAGAAGTTTATGTTGAACAAGCAGCAGGTTATATTATAGAGGGGAAGGAGAATGAAGTATACAAGCAAAACAAAGCTTTGTATGGTTTGAAACAAGCACCAAGAGCTTGGTATACAAGAATAAATTCTTATTTCATTAAGAAAGGATTTACAAGATGTCCACATGAGTATACTTTATATTTGAAAGCTGATACTCTTGGTAATCATATTATAGTATGTTTGTATGTAGATGATCTTATATTTACTGGAAATAGTTCTGAGATGATCAATTAATTCAAAGAGGATATGGTGAAGGAGTTTGAGATGACGGATCTTGGTTTAATGTCATATTTCCTTGGCATAGAAGTTCAACAAATTGAATGAGGAATTTTTATCAATCAGCAGAGACATGCAGAAGGAATAGTAAAGCGTTTCAAGATAGATAATTGCAATCCAATCTTAACACCAGTAGAGGAGAGATTGAAGTTCACAAAACAAGTGTCAGGAGAACTTGTGAATTCAAAAGATTTTAAATGTCTTGTTGGATGTTTGAGATATTTGACTGCTACAAAACCTGATATCATGTATGCAGTTGGTTTGGTTAGTAGATTTATGGAAAAACCTAGACAATCACATTTACAAGAAGCAAAACGTATTCTGAGATATGTTAGAGGAACAACTAGTTTGGGAATTATCTATAATGTTTCAAATGATCCAAAATTGGTTGGATTTACTCATAGTGATTGGGCTGGTGATAAAGCAGGAAGAAAGAGCACATCAGTTTGTGGATTTCAGTAAGGAACTGGTTTTTTCTCTTGGTCATCAAAGAAGAAACAAGTTGCTTCTTTGTCTACAACAGAAGATGAATATATAGCTGCTATCAACTGTGCTACACAAGCTATGTGGTTGAGAATGATGCTGAATTTATTGTTTCAAGAACAGAAGACACCAACAACAATAGTTTGTGATAACAAGTCTACAACTTCATTAACTAAGAATCATATGCTTCATGAAAGGAGTAAGCACATTGATTTTAAATTTCATTACATTAGAGAGCTTGTCAGTAACAAGGAGATAGTTGTGGAGTTTTTTGAAAGAAAAGAGCAGGTAGCTGATATTTTCACCAAATCTTTGAAGACTAATACTTTCATTTACTTGCGTGGAAAATTGGGAATGATTAGCAAAGAGTATCTTGGTTTATGGGAGGATGTTGAAGAATAAACCAAGATACTATGAAGAAGATAAAAGGGATCAACAGTTTGTGTTGATACAGTATGAAGAAAGTGATATGGATCAACTATGAGAGTTGACAAAGTATGGTTGGATCAACTGGGACAGTTAACATGATGCTAATGGATCAACAAGTAATGTTGATACGTGGTACGGTTTTTTGAAGTAAACTTGGGTTGTAAGTTTCACCGGAAGAAGATGCACCAGAATTAGAACCTAGAAGAGGTTCTAGAACTGAGAAAACATATCTTAATTTCATTACATACCTAGCCGATCCACATACTTATAAAGAATTCATGACTTCTTCTGAAGCTCCATGGTAAAAAGAAGCATCCATTAGTGAAATGGATTCCATTATACAAAACAGTACATTTGAGATTGTAGATTTATCTCCAGGGTTCAAGGCCATAGGTTATAAATGGATCTTGAAGAGAAAACGTAAGATAGACGGAACTGTTGAAAAATACAATGCTAGGTTGTTAGCTAAAGGCTACGAACAGAAAGAAGGTAAAGATTTTTTTGACACTTATCCACCGGTGACTGGAATTACCTCAATTAGGATGTTAATTGATAAAATTCCTTACGAATTTAGGAGTTCTAGTGTATTTTCTAATGGAGCTATTCACTGGTTAGACTGTGTTAAGATTGTGGCTTTTGATTTGGCAGATGAGGAGTTTGAATCTGTCCCATCACCACTGTTGGATTATGATACTGATAGAATAATCCGTGAACTGGTGGAGTTGGGAGGGAATTTATGTCTTCTTGGCATTATACCGTCAGTGACCAAGGCCTCATAGATATATTTATATGGGCATTCAAGAAAGTGGTTAATAATAAAAGGGTCCTGTCGTGTCTCCCATGTGCAATTACCGAGATAAACTTCTTCTAGGGAGCAAAGATGCATTCAGTTTGGAAGCCATATGCATATACCGTTATGACTCTAATAACTCTAATAATTTTACTTTAAGCAGATCTTCAGGTGCCTACAAACACCTATGGTTCATGCGTTCAAATAATTCCTCACATGAATGCTCTTGTTTCCTTGAAAGATATAGGAGAATGCAAGTAAAATTGAATGTTGGAACCATTCGCGCCATCAATTTTTCAATCAATTGCCTTAATTGGTCTACATATTATCGATCGTATCATTCCCTTGATATAGTCCAGAGAATGTGTTTCATTTATCTTTGAAATTTTTTAGTTTTGATGGAGGCTTTCTTCTTCATAAACTTTTGTCCACCGCTTCTTATGTCAATATTTCCATTAGAGTTTTATGATAATAGAGGTCAAATTATATATTTTTCCCACAATGTGTCAATCCTCTAAGAAGTTGAAACTAGTAAGACCACTTATATATGCAGATGATCAGCTACTTGCCACAGCTCGGATGGTCACGGCAACAGGGTATGACAATATTCGCTGGGGCACAAGAATCATAGACCAACTTTAGCATCAAGCATTAGCAGGTACGTTCATTTAAAGAGGCAAAAAAATGTCAGCAAGAAACTGAACCAGTATTGACAGCTACTAAAAAATTAAAGAAGCAAGAACGCGAAGCAGGGACCCTCTGTTAGTACTACTTCTATAAAAACGTAATATTACTAAAAGCCATTTGTTCCGAGTCACTACATATTTGGTTAAACTTAATGAACTAAACATGAACTTCCCAGTCAAGTTCTTTCTGTTCACCTGAAAGATTTCAACATCACTTCGTCATCAACTTGGGGTGGCGTGGCTAAGGAGCTTAGCCGTAACCTGGATGAGCTAGCATGGAGTTTAGCAAATACATGTGGCCATTGTTGTTTCATCAGCATATGTCAAAAAGTATGTAGGTCTGTCTTCTGCCCCATTATACCTAAGGTTTGGCATTTCAAGCCAATTTTAGTCAATGGAAGCATACCATCTGAAGCTAACTTCAGCCGTCCTATACCCTGACTAAGTGACCCGTTTTTCCCTTATGCTCATTGGGTTTGGGTTTTTCGGGCGGTTTTGAAGCCGTCCGTGAGCGGTGAGTGGAGCCGCCCAGATAAGAACGTGAGTGCCGCAAACCGGTGTCCCTCCGTGTGTGTCCCGACCACATGGGCGCCCCAGGCGGAGATCCAATCCAAGGGGGCACTCTTCTCTCCACCATCATTTACCGACAGCGTCCTTGTTTCCAAGGAGAGCATCCTTCCCGTGTTAAAACAATTGCAATTATTGAGTCTATCATCACGGGTTCCACAGACACGCCCCCGGAAAACACCTCGCCCCACCAACGTTATACGATCCGGAATGCGGGCCCGGGACTTACCCCAGCGGGCGGCAGTTCGAGTCCTATACCCGTCAGTACGAAACACCGAAGCAGTTTTATATAATTTGCGTCCTCATTGTCAGATATCGGTACTGGAGGATACTGGAGCGACATTGATTCTTTCACACTTTGTCAAAAAATTACAAACAAAAATTTATTAAACACTACTGGGAGATTTTGTTTCATTAAGAACCCTCGGTTAATACTGTTAAGAATCATCAGGCCTAACTAACCTCGAAAACAGGCTTACAAGGTTAGGATTGCCCAAGGCTTATTAAGCGATGTGGTACTATTTAACACCCCACCCCGCCACCCCAACGACTAGGGCTACACTAACTGAGTGGCACGGAAGCCACGAATGCACACTGGCGGATACTGAGTGGTACGGAAACCACAGACACACGGATGAATACGGGTAGCGTTGAGTGGGGTATGGCTCTGATACCATGTTAGGAATCCTCGGGCCTAACTAACCTCGAAAACCGGCTTGCAAGGTTAGGATTGCCCAAGACTTATTAAGCATGGGACCTAGGTTGCCCTAGGCGATGTGGTACTATTTAACAAATACTACTGTTGTTGACATTTTTCGCGCTATGTAGAAGCCACAAACATTTGTACTCTTTCACTTTTGTTGCTGCAGCAATGTTTGATTGTATATACAGTATTAGTTTTCAATAAGATAATGCATTTCTTTAAACGAGCCTCTAACTTAAATTCTAACGGGTATTTTATAAACTATAGCTACATACATGGGGTAAAATGCCAATCATAGTTTGGAGTGCATACCCAAAGATACATTGATGGATGTTGTTGAATATTCAACACCAACTTAGTCAAGTGTTCACATCTATCTAAATTAACCTAGAAATATCTAGGATGTCTAGAGTCAATGTTAGACAATTAACATGTGTAAAATGAGTGTTCTAGAGTTAGACAAATCAAATAAGAATACTAGATTGTCTAGTAGTTGGTTTGGTGGAAGCCTCCATAGGCATAGTTGTTAGCCTCCATATGCATAGTTGTTAGCCTCCATAGGCATAGTTGTTAGCCTCCATAGACATAGTTCTCTTCTTCTTTTTGTAGCCTATAAATAGGCATGTTGTATTCATTTGTAAGCAAGAGAGCAAGAATCAATCAATACAAAGTTCAAGTTACAAAGTCCTTGCTTCCACCCTTCACTACTAGAGCTCTAGGAGCTCTATACGAGCAACACCACGATGCTCGTATATCTCCGAAAAATATTATCAAGGTTTCTAAGTTCTTGATAAGAGTATAAATTTTAACTTGGTATCAGAGCTAGTTCGATCCGAAATGGGCGTAAAAGTTTCCGCTACGAATTGATGGGTTTCAAAGCTTTCAGTTGAGAAGATATGAAGTTTAAGAAGGAGAAGATGCAAACACCACTAAGAAGATTTCAACCATTCCAATTGTAAAAAAAAAAAAAAAAAAAAAAATCCTACCTTCACAGGAGCAAAAACGCCTCCATGTGGAAAAAGAAAAGTAGAGAAGAAAAAAAGAAATCATTTTTTGATAAGTGACCAGAAAACAAGTTTGAGGGAAGAGAGCAATAATTTTCCTCCTCAAATTGTTTACAAAATTCTAAAGACAATTGTGGGAAGAGTGCACCAAGGATTGCCTCCACAATCGTTCAAGAGTTTTAGAAGCCGATATCATGAAAACGTCAACAACGAATGCCTCCATATATTGAGGGAAGAGAGCTTCAAATGATCGCCTCCTCATATTGTGGGAAGAGAGCCTCAATGAGACGACCTACTCGGTTTTGAGAGAAAAAAAAATGGCAAGAAAGCCATGTTTGTCACGACAACATCAAGTTTCTACTTGTGACACGAAGCCGGTGGACATGTATCCGTTGGAAGAAGAAAAAACTACTGCTACTACAAGACAAAGCTTTTGTAATATCAACATTTCAAAAATGTTGAATTTGTAGAGAGGCTTGCACTTGAAGTTAGGAGACATACTAAATGAGCAAGAAATACTAAAAGAGAAGAAATGGGGTCTCCATGAAGAAAAAAAAATGGGGTCTCCATGAAAAAAAAAAAACAAGATAAAAGAGAAGAAGAAAGGGTCACTTCCTAATAAGTGATCAGAGAAGGGTTTGAGGGTAAGAACAATAAGTGGTTGTTTCCTCAAATCGTGAAGAAAAAAAAAAAAAAAAGAATATTGAGGGTAAGAGCAACAGATTGCTTCCTCAATTGTCGAAGAAAAGCATGGCATGTTTGTATTTTTCGGAGATATACGAGCATCGTGGTGTTTCTCGTATAGAGCTCCTAGAGCTCTAGTAGTGAAGGGTGGAAGCAAGGACTTTGTAACTTGAACTTTGTATTGATTGATTCTTGCTCTCTTGCTTACAAATGAATACAACATGCCTATTTATAGGCTACAAAAAGAAGAAGAGAAATATGTCTATGGAGGCTAACAACTATGCCTATGCAGGCTAACAACTATGCATATGGAGGCTAACAACTATGCCTATGGAGGCTTCCACCAAACCAACTACTAGACAATCTAGTATTCTTATTTGATTTGTCTAAATCTAGAACACTCATTTTACACATGTTAATTGTCTAACATTGACTCTAGACATCCTAGATATTTCTAGGTTAATTTAGATAGATGTGAACACTTGACTAAGTTGGTGTTGAATATTCAACACTCCCCCTCAACCCCTACTTTCCAACTTCTCTTTATCGTAGACGTTTCGGTCCCCTTCATAGTTTAAGGATGTTTCGGTCCTCTTCATAGTTTAAGGACGTTTCAGTACTCTTCGGAAGTTTAGGGACATTTCGGTCCTCTTCGGAAGTTTAGGGACATTTCGGTCCTCTTCGTAGTTTTAGAACATACGGGTTCCATCGTAGTTTAGGGACATTGCGGTCCTCTTCGTAGTTTTAGAACATACGGGTTCCATCGTAGTTTAGGGACATTGCGGTCCTCTTCGTATCAGTAAAATACTTCTTGTACTCTTTAGACAACTCATAGGATTTTCACCCACTTTTGTTGTTCTCTATCTCATCACCACTTGGTGATTGCTTCCGTTTCTTCACAACATTTTTTGTTGTTTTTTCTTCTATTCATCTTTGTTCCAGTCACGCTTTTGTTCGAAAACTGTAACACTTCTTTGGTTATCCAGATTCTCTCACAATCTTTCATTTCGTCAAGCTTCTGCCACAAGCTCTAACTATTTTTCTTCTTGTTATTTGATGTTACAAATTTGCCACTTTATCCAGATTTGCCACATTTCTGAATTCGTAACAGATTTGCCACGCTATGACATAATTGTCACACTTTGGTTTGTACGTATTTAAACAAACACCTGTAAACCCATTTAGACTTCATTTGGACATTACAAATTAGGTAATTCCAACAGATGTTTGGTGGACTTTTGGTGCATGGGTACTTATAATGTGTTGCTTTCAATGGCGGACTTTTCCACAAAACTACTTAAGTTGGTTACTCCAACTTTTTTATAGATTTTGCAACGTAAAGGCAAGTCGGCAGGTGCATCGCACGTGAGTCTTTGCTAGTTATAATAGATCTCGAACATCTTTTTCTACTCTTTTGAGGTATAGTTCGATAAAATGCTTTGAATGAGACCGATTAATATGTACCATAAATATAATGCATTCTTCATTGATATGGGCAATCTAAAATAACAAAGTTAAGGTTAAGAATATGAGTTTGTCAATGGGGTTGTTCATGGAATCTTTCATTAAACCTAATAATCCAAAATACTTCCTTGTCATAACTTTACTCATTTCCTTGGTTATAGGTTTTGTTTGGATGGTTACCATCCTAGAATGCTATGTCTTTAGAAACAAGAACTTGCTACCAAAAACTTATTCATCTCCTCCTCGTATGTTTTTCTAGTTACCAAGATTTCATTAATTTTGTATAGTTATAAAACGTGCAAGAAGCCGATCTTCATTTATTGACTCTCTTGAGGTATGTTAAACGTGCAGGAATTGAAGCTTATCTTCAAATCTAAGCCTATCTTCAAATCTAAGTTTATCTTCTCAATTCTCTTCGTGACCACTCAGCAGTTAAAATATCTGAGGATACCATATCAAGTAGATCTAGAACGGATACATCTGGAGATATGAGTAGCGAAGAAAATAATTGAATCGATTAAACATTACAAAAGAGAGACAGCTCGATGAGTAACAAAACCGTACAATGACAACAGTTATTGCACTGCTAACAGAGTGCACTGAAAATCGTACAATAACAACAATTATTGCACTCCTAACAGAGTGCACTGAAAATCGTACAATAACAACAATTATTGCACTGCTAACAGAGTGATCCAGGACAACTTGCAAATGGGGTGTAACACCTTCCGATTCACATGCTATACTAAACTTCTTACTCAAACTCCACATCTTGTCGTCATAATAGTCTTGATGCGTGTAAAGGCATAAGTCCGGACTGGCCAGAACTACATTTTAGTATTAACGATTTTGAATTGGTCAATCAGACACCAGACACTCGGTGGTTATAAGTTATAACAATGGGTCTCGATCGATTCCCACTTGAACTGGTGTGGAGGGTGATTTTGCTTTCTTTTCCCAGTTGTATATTGTAGTCTATGTTGTGAAAGACAGTAAAGCGCTCCCTAGGTGCCCAATATCCATGAGGCGAAAAGGGCCGCCTCATCAATAAGGTTCCTCGGGTGCCTTAGGAGCGCCTTGGTGCCTCACTCCTCTCACAACATAGATTGTAGGTAGAAACTAAAAGCCTTCATTGTGATTCAATACTACTGCTATTGCACTCCAAAGGGGAGATGATAATAATCACTTGCTTCATCAGTAGCAACATTAACGATATTGGCGGGCAATGCCATGTGCAGAAATGGACACCCCTTCTGAAAATGTCTGTTTCTGTCTCTTGTCATTCCAAGAAGGTTATAATAATCAAAACCAAGTTCAAAGCCTAAGTGAGAGGTGCTAGTTGAGGCGAGGCGAAGGGCTTGGCGCCTCGCCTGGCCTAGTGGTTAGGCGTGCCAAAAGGATCCTAGGCGCCAAGATATTTTTTTTAAAATAAATAGAATCAGTTTTAGAATAATTACTAAAATTTTCCCCCTTGGGATTATTATTAGCTAGACGCCCCTTGCAAGACTGGAGCACAACATAGTAAATCAATGCTATATAGATGTTAGAACATGGGTTTCTCTAACAATTTTGTGTTTGTGTTCGTGACTTGTAAAACTCATGGAAAGATTCGTATAACAACAGACATAACAAGCGTTGGACTAGTTAATTGTTGCATCAAATATCAGTGAGCAAAAAAGTTAATATGAATTATGAAGTATAAAACATCGGAAAATTGAATTCCAAAGATGATTGAAACAGACTGACTAGCTTATTAAGGAAATGCTACTGAGACTGATTACTGGTGCTCTGGTGCTACTCGTTACACCTTTTAGCTGATTTTAGTGATACCTTAAGCCTTAAACTCCCAACATTATCCTAGTTAGCATTCTCCTATATCTTTCAAGGAAACAAGGGTGTTAATCTTATCTAATCCACAACAATATTTATAAAAAAACAATCTCTAACCCATTGATACGAGGATGATGTGTCAAAAAAAAAAAAGGTAAACATCTTCTAGGTGAAACTCTATTTTTGGATATTTACCCATATGTCTTCCCATCCTAGTCATAATTTAATGAATAAAAATCACTCGAAAAAAAAATACAAATAACCTTAACTAATTATATATACCTACAAATAAGTAAAAGATGGGTAGAAAATCTTTTTAGGTTGGACACAAAACATTCATTTTCTCAATAGTTACGATTTTATACCTTGACGATGTCTAAAAAGTGATGCTGACATAAGAAATATTGAAATTCACCTTAGGAGAAGCTCTAAAGCACCCTAAAGCACTGAAGACACGCATTTTAGTAAACAAAAAGCTAAGAATTTAATAGTTGACTGGTCATTGTTGAGACAAGGATCTAAAACTACCGACCAACATATATGTGACCCTTATCACAAACTTGATCCTGACTTAAATTACAAAGTGCACTGCGCCCTTAATCTTTGCTCCCTCACTACTCTCTTGGAGTAATGATTGCTAGCAAAGGATTGCGCTTTGGAATTATATTTTCTTCTTCTGTTCCTAGTTCCAAACTCCACTTGAACTCTTGAATACATCTAGCAACAGTAGTGCAAGTAATTGAAAGTCCCTGCAAAGCTCCTGGACAGACTCTCTTTCCTCCTCCAAATGACATAGTTTTGTAAAGATCCTTTGGGTCATGTTTACTGTCTAAAAATCTCTCGGGTTCCCATTTCTCCGGTGAGTCAAATTGTTTCTTGTCCATATTACAACCATAAAAATTAACGGCAATCTGAAACCAAAAGCTTAAATATTAAATTTGATATCATAATTGCAAAAAGAAGACAAATAAATTCTCAGGTTTCCATTCGTCCAATTACCTGAGTTCCAGAAGCAATGTCATATCCTCCTAGTTGAATATCCTCATGTACATATTTTAGAGTACCAACCGGTATTGGGGGATAGCGTCTCGAGGTTTCATGAAATACAGCGCTCAAGTATGTTATCCCTGAATACTGCTGTTCGGTGTATTTGTTGTTTCCACATACCTTTTGAATTTCACGGTAGAGGTGATCCTGGTGAATCAATTAGATACAACTCATGAAAACCAAAATGGATATAGAACAAATGAATGACAAGTAAATTCTGAAAAATTACCTGATACTTTGGATGTTTTGCAAGTTCATACATGGCCCATTCTGCGGTTTGTAATGTTGTTTCGGAACCCACAAAAAGAGTCTCCCAAATCAACATACTCAATTGTGTTTTTGTAAGAGCTTTTCCTTCGGACATCAACCGATCCAGAAAGCAGTTTATTCCCTGTCAAATTGAAGTTACTCCTTGTAATAACAATGTGTATGTATGCAGTACATATGTCCGGATATAAGTACTGGTGGGTTTATTTAAAATATTGGGTAGGAGATGATGGAGCGAGAGTATTTATATACCTCTCCGGAGGAAATCCTTTTCTGCTGCTCCTCAATAAGTGTTTTCATCACTTCTAGCCTGCGTGCCTCCATCCGTCCAATTTGCATTTCAAACCTTTTATTAGGAACCCATTTCATATAAGGGAAAAAGTCTCTCCAATCAACTTCAGCTGCTCCTCGCTGGGGATCCGATACTAAAACCTTATAGATTTCATCTCTTGACAAAGTTTCACCAAGCCCCTCGATGTACTTTGAAGACCCTACCGCATCCATTCCCAGTGCCTAAATATTTCCAGTTTCCATGAATTACTTTTCAATATTATTTTTCAAAATTCTGTATACAAATACAAATTAAGAATTAACATTTAATAAGAGAAAAGAAGCTTACTTGTTTCAAAGTTAGACCAAAGACTTCGGTTTGGAATAACATTCTGAAGTTTACAGGTTCGAGAGGAGTCTCCTTCACATGGGTTTGTAAGCGACGCACTATGTTATCCACCATGATGTCTCTGTGTGCACGATGTCGCCTCTGAGCACCAGATCCCAACATGTGAGTGACCAGATGCCGTCTTGCCATCTTATGATATTCATTGGAGTCACTTGTTACAATAGTATTTTTTGTAAGTATATTCATAGCGTAGGTATGCTTCCTCTTTGAAATGGATGAGAATCGAGTCACCATTGCCTGTAAAAGTAAAATTAGCATGTAATAATGAATTCGACGAGATTAAACTACTCTTATACTAGTACTCAATATGATCCACGTTCGAACCTCTTTGACAACATCTGTGCTATTGAGGACAACAATAGTAGAAGCTCCTGTTTTGATGGAGTAAATGGGTCCATAGATTTCTGCCCAGTTTGCGAAAATCTGGTGACCTATTTTATCTTTTAGCTGCAGTAGATTTCCAATCAATGGTAAGCCAGGAACCACTGCATAAATTTCACAACATCAAACTAAATCAGGGATATATTTTTCTACTTCATATAAATATATAAAAAACATCAATGAAATTATGGTAACTAGAAGAACATACCTGGAGGAGATAAATAAGCTCTTGACAGCAGCTTGTTGGTTCTGATCGTCGATTTACGAAGATATCGTTTTAGGAAGGTGATCATCGAAACCAAACCTATAACCAAGTTGATGATTAAAGGTATAACAAGGAAATGATTTGGATGATTAGTTTTTTGAAAAGATTTTGTGAACGACCACATAGATAAACTCATACTCTCAAGTCTTAAAACTCCACTTTGTTGTTATAAATTCTGGATATCAATGAAGAATGAAATATTTAAAGTAAACGAGTCCTAAATTGAGTGATGTGTAGAATTTTTGTTGGTATTGTATTTTTTGCCATTGTCTAGTCAAATTACCCATAAACGAGTCCTAAACTAGTCTTTTACTGGGCCGCGAAACTTAACTAGCGTGATGTGAATAATATCGGCTCGAGTTAGATGTCAAATGTAACTAATCATTTACTTATTCATAAGATTTTTGAAAAAAAAAGTTACAAAAAAGTACGAGAAATTTACGGGAAATTGGAAGGGAGTCGAGCAACTAGCCGTGTTCCAAACCCTCTTTGAATAACAACCCCTAATTTATGGAAAGAAAAATCTCCCATTCTAACATTCGCATTATGACTAGATATATAATTCCGCGGTCTTTTTAGAAATTTTATAGTATCACCACCGAGTTCTCCCAGAATAGTGAAAGTAAGATCACCAAATTCAAGCCCAGCAGCACGCTTTTCCAGATAATTTTTTTTTCTCCTGATGTGCGACTCGAGGTCTGGCTCGGCTCATACATCTGAATAGGAGGTATTTGGACCATGTATCACTTCGAACCAAAAGCTAGAAAATAAATAATTCTGGGTCTGCAAATCTTTTCTGTAAAATTAAACTATGATGTAGCTGAAAAATCTTTTAAACCATTATTACGTAGCTCAAAAACCTCTACGATGTACGTTGCTAAAAAAGAGATTCACGCATTTGAAAGAAATTTGCCTCTTGCGCAGTTCTTGATTTTCTTCTTTTTATGTATATAAGAGAGAGTTGTCTCTTTCGTAATGCTTGATGGATCCAATTCATTTCTTCTGTAGTCTCTCTAGTCCCTAAAAAATAAAGTCTCTTTCGTCTCTTCTTTCTCACCACTTTTACTTTGAATGAATCAAGGGAACACGAACGCGTACAATATATCCAAGATGACGAACTAGATGACGTCACCGAGTCACAACAAAAGTGTGAAGAACCACGCGACAGTAAAAAATCCGTGCGGCAATATTAAAGTCCAAGCGACATTGACGCACTCCAGATCCGAAAATAGGGGCTTTATTAGTTGTCCTCCAATATGTTAACTCCTATAAAATGAGTCAAAGGCCTCTGTAGAAAGAGATATTTTTGGTGAGATGAGATAAGATATTTAGGAGAGAGAAAATTATTTGCTTCCCAAGTTGGGGTTTCCATTCACATATTTTGTATTTGATTTACGGAAAGAAACGAAGTCCTCCTTCTGTGGTGCAAAGATGCCATTCAGTTACTAGTGAGACCACATGAGTCTCCTAATGCTGAATTTTGGGTGCGCATAAGAAATGACGTCGGGTGAACTCGTCCAAATTTATACTAATAGCTTGGTTCCTCAGATTTTGTAGGAGCAGAATCTCGCAACAGTAATGTCTTAGGGAGAAGATCAACAAGAGTTTGCGAAGACCATCGCAGACTATCTGAAGAGCGACGTAGCAAATGACGTCATCCTAACCACGAAGAAAGTGTGAAGATCCTGCGAGATGGAAGAGCTTTGCGAAATAAACCTTTGTAAGCTTGCGATCATGTCGCAAGCCAGATCCGAAAATAAATGATAGCTTAGCTGTCATTTAAAAAAAATATCGGGTTGAAAGTTGTTGTTGTGATTTGAAAAAGATCGGAATAATTGTTAAAGGTTTTGTGTAATTTTTAATAGATTGCTGAAATGGTAAGGAGAAGTAAGAGAATCGCACAGGATAGAATCATCGAGTACGATAGAGTCGGCGTACACACTTGGAAAACAAATTCATGGGAGGGAGCAGAATGAAGACAGCAGTCAAGACGAGTAGAGATAAATAGAAAAATTGAAGAAGGAACAATTTATGGAAATGGGGAGAATGAGATGCTAGAGACATTAAGACAAATATTATTAGAAGAAAGTGTTATGTTGTCGATGTTTTAGGAAGGTTCCAGAATCATCTAGAATCATCTAGGTGTTTCCTTATTTTAGTATAGCTAGAGGTTTCCTGATTTGGTTAAACTCAAGGTTTCCTTTCTTAGCTATGTTTAGGTTTCCTAGTATAACTTATATACTTGGAAGACAAGTTTGTAACCTATATAATTAGATGTACAATTCCTAAGGAAATACACACACAACAGTTTAGAGAAGAATTCTCAAAATTAGAGAATTTTATGGTTTAAAACGTTTGTTCACAGAGAATTAGTTTGGTGTTTGTGAAAAGCAACCTGCTGCTCATAGTTGTGGTTTACTTCTATGTAATTTATTCTAATAAGAGTTGATCTTAGCCGTTTGTGGACGTAGGCATATTGCCGAACCACGTTAAATCTTGTGTCTTTCTTTGTTTCGTTTAGTGCATCTTATTTCTGATTTCTTTAGTTCTACGTTGATCCAAAGAACTATTAGTGTCTTGTGAGGATAATCCTAAGGCATTAATCCTAACAACTGGTGCGGTGAGCGTGGAGAGGATCATAGTTAGAAGTGAAGATGTCTAGTTCTACATCAAGTGGATTTTTGAAGGTGCATGGATTTGATATTATCAAGTTCAATGGGAAGAATAATTTCACATCATGGAAAACTGATGTAAAAGATATTCTTGTTAGTATGAAACAAATCAAAGCAATGAAGGATAATCCAGCAACGTTTCCAAAGGATTGGAACGATGAGAAGTGGGTTGACCTTGATTTGATGGCGTGTTCAACTATTCATTTATGTTTGTCAAGGGAGATCACTCATAACTTTTCGAGTGAAACCTCTGCAAAGGTGTTGTGGGAGAAGTTAGAGAAGCTCTACTTACAAAAATATTTGACTTCTGAACTTTACTTGAAGCGTAGACTCCATGCCTTTAGGATGTCTCCAGGTTTGTCTATGATGGATAATATTAATGAGTTTAATAAGATATGTTCTGATTTTTCTAATATCAGTGTCACTATCTCTGATACAGATAAATCCATGATATTATTATGTTCTTTGCCTCCATCGTATGATGCTTTCGCTGACTATTTGCTAAGTGGGAAAACCGATGAAGACGACGATTATGAAGAGAAGTTGGTTTTCGATGATGTGGTCTCTTCTTTACAAGCTAAGGCGTTAAGGAAGCAAGAGTTCATCGATGAAACACAAGTCGAGGGCTTGTTTGTTGATAGAGGAAAGAATGGTAATAAGAAATCGAAGTCAAAGAGTCGTTCCAAAAGGAGCGATATTGAGTGTTATTATTGTCGTAAACTAGGTCACATTAGGGCTGATTGTCTCAAGCTTAAGGCAAGAGATGAGAAACGTGAGAAATCAGATTCAAAGAATGTCATTTCTTCTGTTGCTGAAGGCAGTGAAGCTTTAGAAGACCCAATGTGTGTTTTTGATGAGGAAGTGTTAACCGTTACATCAAATAGTTATCCCAATGATGGTTGGATGCTTGATTCCGGTGCTTCGTATCATATGTGTCTTTCAAAGGATTGTTTCACTACTTATAGAGAGGTGAATGGTGGTACTGTTATGATGCGAAATTCTAATGCCTACAAAATAGTTGGAGTTGGTATGGTACAAGTTCGTTCGCATGGTGTTATCACAACACTTTAGGAGGTTAGACATGTTCCAGATTTGAGGAAGAGTTTGATTTCGTTAGGAGTACTTGAATCACTTGGATATAAGTATGCTGCTGAATATGGATTCTTGAAGGTATTCTAAAATGGTAGTTTGAGGATGACCGGTGAAATACATGGAAATTTATATTTTCTACAAGGAGATATAGTTTGTGGTGGAGCTATGGTTTCTCAATCAATTGATGAGAAACAGGTGGAGTCAACACGTTTATGGCATATGCGCCTTGGGCATATGAGTGAGATAGGTATGTCGGTGTTGAGTATTAAAGGCTTGCTTGGTGGTGAGAAAACTTGCAAGCTTGATTTCTGTGAGCATTGTATCTTTGGAAAGCAATGTAAGAGAAGTTTTGGTACCACTGTTCACCACGCGAAGGGTATGTTAGATTACATCCATTCGGATGTTTGGGGTCCCTCTTGTACAGTTTCTAAGGGAGGTGCTAGGTGGTTTGTGACCTTTATCGATGACTTTTCGAGGATAGTTTGGCTTTACACCATGAAGCATAAGAATGAAGTCACCGAGGTGTTTAAGTAGTGGAAGACCATGGTAGAGAAACAACTTGGTCGTGTGGTTAAGAAGATACGTTCCGATAATGGGTGAATACATCGAAGACCCACTAAAGAAGTTTTGTGAGGAACAGGGTATCGTTAGGCACTTCACAATTAAGGGTACACCACAGCAAAATTGAGTATCAGAGAGAATGAATCGAACGTTACTTGAGAAAGCACGGTGCATGTTGTCAAACGCAAGTTTAGACAAGATTTGGTGGGATGAAGCAGTGAATACGGCGTGCTATTTAGTGAATCGATCACCATCAACATTTATTAAGTGTAAGTCACCTATGGAGGTATGGACTGGAAATCCCATGAATTATTCTAATTTAAGGGTGTTTGGTTGTCCAGCCTATTTTCATGTAAAAGAGGATAAGTTGGGTGTTAGGGCCAAGAAAGCAATTTTCTTAGGTTATCCATTAGGTGTGAAAGGATACCGTCTATGGTGTCCAGAATTGAATAAGTTCATAATTAGTCGAGATGTGACCTTTAATGAGAAAGAAATGCTTGATTCAAATAAGTTCACAGGTTGGGACCCTCAAATAGAAAGTGAGAATAGTAGCAGTGTTGAAGATGATTCGATGCAGGTGGAGCAAAGAGTTCCTAGTTCATCTACTATAGAAGAAGAAAAATAAACTCTTGTAGAAGATGAAGTTGAGTTTGAGGTTTCCAGTGAGGAATCTACACAACAACAAATTGAGATTATTCCGTCCTTGATGTCTCAATGTGAGAGACGTCCAACAACCCGTTATGGTTTTGAGAAGTATGCATCTTACACATTATCAGTTTTTGAGGATGAGACGTTTACCTTTGAGGAGGCAATAAGTATTACTCATTCCATTGAGTGGAAAACAGCCATGGATGAGGATATGAAGTCTCTTCACAAGAATCACACTTGGGAACTTGTTAAGTTGCCTAAGGGTCGAAAGAAGATCGGGTGAAAGTGGGTCTATACAGTAAAGGATGGAATTCCAGATTCCAAGGGTATCGTTAGTGGTGTACGATACAAAGCAAGGTTAGTGGCTAAGGTATATGCACAAAGGAAAAGTGTGGATTAAATTAAAGTTTTCTCTCCGGTTATTAAACACACTTCTATCCGAGTCCTTTTAGCATTTGTGGCGCAGTTTGACTTAGAGATCGAGCAATTAGATGTCAAGACAGCATTCTTGGATGGAAATTTGGAGGAAGACATTTATATGTCACAGCCCATTGGTTATGAAGTTGCTGGTAAGGAATATTATGTGTGTCTACTTGAGAAATCATTGTATGGTTTTAAACAATCGCCAAGACAATGTTAAAAGAGGTTTGATACGTTTATGTTGCAGCAAAAGTATACTCGTAATCAATACGATCAGTGTGTGTACTTTAAGAAGTTTCCAGATGGAAGTTTTGTTTATCTTTTACTCTATGTGGATGACATGCTCATATCTGCGAAGAGCAAGTCAGAAATTGATGTTTTAAAGAATCAATTTAGTTTAGAGTTTGAGATGAAGGATTTGGGTCCATCTAAGAAGATTTTGGGTATGGAGATTACTGGAGATAGATCTAAGGGAAAGTTATGTCTTACTCAGAAATCCTATCTTGAGAAGGTTCTTCGTCGCTTTGGAATGTATAACTCCAAATTCATTAGTGTTCCAATACCGCCTATAGTTAAGTTATCAAAACAGTTGTGTCCTACTACAACTGAGGAGAAGGAGTTTATGTCAAAGGTTCCCTATGCTAATGCGGTAGGTTTTTTGATGTATGCTATGGTTTGTACTCGTCCGGATATTGCACAGGCAGTTGGTTTAGTTAGTCGTTATATGGCTAACCCTGGAAGAGCACATTGGTATGCGGTGAAGGGAATATTAAGATATCTTAATGGGAACTTGGATATTGGTTTAGTGTTTGAGAAAGATCAAAGTTTGAAGGTCTGTGGATTTGTTGATTCAGATTATGCGGGTGATAGAGATAAGTGTCGTTCTACTTCGGGGTATTGTTTTACACTGAGTGGAGGACCTACCAGTTGGAGGTCTATGTTACAACCAATCGTGGATTTGTCTACTACGGAGGAAGAGTATATTGCTGTGACAGAGGCTATTAAGGAAGCGTTATGGTCTCGTGGTTTAGTTAAAGACTTGGGGATTATGCAACAGAGTGTTGTTGTGAACTGTGATAGTCAAAGTGCTATTCATTTAGCTAAGAACCAAGTTTATCATGCACGCACCAAGCATATAGATATTCGTTATCATAAGGTTCGATAAGTGGTTGATAACGGATTAGTACAACTATTGAAGTTTGATATCAAGATAATCCAAAGGACATCTTGTAAAGTCGTTCCGAAGGTAAAGTTTGAGAGGTGTCTCAGCTTGATCAATACTGCTCGTTGTTGAGGCCCTAGGGGCATTTGAGGCTACGATTAACCTGTGAAGATCAAGCTCAGTTTGGTGGAAACATCGGCAAGGTGGAGAATTGTTATGTTGTCGATGTTTTAGGAAGGTTCCATAATTTTCTCGAATCATCTAGGTGTTTCCTTATTTTAGTATAGATAGAGGTTTCCTGATTTAGTTAAACTCAAGGTTTCCTTTCTTATCTATGTTTAAGTTTCCTAGTATAACTCATATACTTGGAAAACAAGATTGTAACCTATATAAATAGGTGTACAAGTCCTCAGGAAATACACACACAAATGGGTTTAGAGAAGAATTCTCAAAGTTAGAGAATTTTAGGGTTTAGAACGTTTGTTCATAGAGAATTAGTTTGGTGTTTGTGAACAACAACCTGCTTCTCATAGTTGTGGTTTAATTCTCTGTAATTTATTCTAATAAGAGTTGATCGTAGCCGTTTGTGGACGTAGGAATATTGCTTTCTAACCATGTTAAATCTTGTGTCTTTCTTTGTTTAGTTTAGTGCATCTTATTTATTTTCTTTAGTTCTACGTTGATCCAAAGAACTATTAGTGTCTTGTGAGGATAATCCTAAGGAATTAATCCTAACATAAACGAGATTAGAGGCAGAGGAACGTGCAATTTAACACGATAAAATCATGAATTAAGAATGGAAAATATAAGGTTGCAAAATACATGGTCAAGAAGTACCACAAGCTAAAATTCAAGATCAGTTAGAATAGGAGAAAGACGAGATTCACCTATGGAGAAAATTGCTGAGAATATCCAAGAATATGTACAAAATCCTAATGGAGGAATTCAGGAAGAAAGAGGAATAATTGATGATCGTTACATTCAACATGGCGAAAATTATCAAAATGAGCAAAGCAACAGACGTCATAGGAATGAACAACGTCAAGAACGAATTAATCAATATGGCGATCGGGAGGAAGGAAGGAGGATATTACATGGGAGAAAAATGCAAAGAAACAAACAAGCAGTTGATGATGAAGTAAGAGGTATAATGTTGCACAACTTCGCAGAGCTTGCGAAGGAGAAAGGATGAGGGCAGAAATTGAAGAAAAGGAGCTCCAGGAAGCTATACGCCAGAATAATCATGATAATCGAGAAACAAGACGTGAACGCAACCGCCACAATGATAACCTTGATGAAGAAATTAATAGAATACAAAGAAGGGTTGAACAAGATCGCGGGGGAGAAAATGAGAGACGAACTCACATGAGAACACATGTAAGGGATGAAAGAGAAAATCGTGGGAGAGAACGAGAATAAGAATAAGATTTCGCAAGGAAAGATAGGCATGAACGAAGGAGAAGAGAAACAGCGTTAAAAAGACCAATGGACCAAGGATCAGCTGCGAATGAACAAATTTTGAGAGAACTAGCGGAGATGAGGGGAATGCTTAATAACAGAAGAGAAGGAGGTAGAAGGCAGTTGGATGTGGCGTTTGAAGAAGCTACGAAGATATCATTCACCCATGAAGTACAGTTAAGGGGAATACCACCAAAGTGAAATCAACATGCCTTAACAAGCATTTTCAAAAGAACAAGTTGTGCAGTTCGGCACATTAAAGCTTATATAAGATGCATGTTACAATGGGAAAATCATGACGTTGTATTGTGCAATTACTATGCTTCAAGTTCGACAGGAGAGGCATTGAAGTGGTTTGAAGGTCTACCAAAGAATATAATAAGGTTGCGCTATTTAGAGATTGTGATACTGTAGATTATGAAGAAACTTCTAAAGAACAAGTTTGGATTCAATCCATGAATGAAGAATTCCAGTCAATTGAGAAGAATAACACTTGGGAACAAGCTAACACTTCCACCAAGAAAGAAGCCTATTGGTGTTAAACGGGTTTACAAAACAAAATACAAGTCAAATGGTGAAATTGAAAGACTCAAAGCAAGATTAGTTGCTAATGTATATAGACAGAGACAAGGAGTTCATTATTTAGAAGTGTTTGCACCAGTTGAAAGGCTTGATACAGTAAGGATGATTATTGCTTTAGCTGCACAAAATCATTGGAAGATTTTTCATATGGATGTGAAGTCAGCATTCTTGAATGGAGTATTGGAAGAAGAAGTTTATGTTGAACAACCAGCAGGTTATATTATAGAGGGGAAGGAGAATGAAGTATACAAGCAAAACAAAGCTTTGTATGGTTTGAAACAAGCACCAAGAGCTTGGTATACCAGAATAAATTCTTATTTCAATTAAGAAAGGATTTACAAGATGTCCACATGAGTATACTTTATATTTGAAAGCTGATACTCTTGGTAATCATATTATAGTATGTTTGTATGTAGATGATCTTATATTTACTGGAAATAGTTCTGAGATGATCAATTAATTCAAAGAGGATATGGTGAAGGAGTTTGAGATGACGGATCTTGGTTTAATGTCATATTTCCTTGGCATAGAAGTTCAACAAATTGAATGAGGAATTTTTATCAATCAGCAGAGACATGCAGAAGGAATAGTAAAGCGTTTCAAGATAGATAATTGCAATCCAATCTTAACACCAGTAGAGGAGAGATTGAAGTTCACAAAACAAGTGTCAGGAGAACTTGTGAATTCAAAAGATTTTAAATGTCTTGTTGGATGTTTGAGATATTTGACTGCTACAAAACCTGATATCATGTATGCAGTTGGTTTGGTTAGTAGATTTATGGAAAAACCTAGACAATCACATTTACAAGAAGCAAAACGTATTCTGAGATATGTTAGAGGAACAACTAGTTTGGGAATTATCTATAATGTTTCAAATGATCCAAAATTGGTTGGATTTACTCATAGTGATTGGGCTGGTGATAAAGCAGGAAGAAAGAGCACATCAGTTTGTGGATTTGAGGAACTGGTTTTTTTCTCTTGGTCATCAAAGAAGAAACAAGTTGCTTCTTTGTCTACAAACAGAAGCTGAATATATAGCTGCTATCAACTGTGCTACACAAGCTATGTGGTTGAGAATGATGCTGAATTTATTGTTTCAAGAACAGAAGACACCAACAACAATAGTTTGTGATAACAAGTCTACAACTTCATTAACTAAGAATCATATGCTTCATGAAAGGAGTAAGCACATTGATTTTAAATTTCATTACATTAGAGAGCTTGTCAGTAACAAGGAGATAGTTGTGGAGTTTTTTGAAAGAAAAGAGCAGGTAGCTGATATTTTCACCAAATCTTTGAAGACTAATACTTTCATTTACTTCAAAGTGGAAAATTGGGAATGATTAGCAAAGAGTATCTTGGTTTATGGGAGGATGTTGAAGAATAAACCAAGATACTATGAAGAAGATAAAAGGGATCAACAGTTTGTGTTGATACAGTATGAAGAAAGTGATATGGATCAACTATGAGAGTTGACAAAGTATGGTTGGATCAACTGGGACAGTTAACATGATGCTAATGGATCAACAAGTAATGTTGATACGTGGTACGGTTTTTTGAAGTAAACTTGGGTTGTAAGTTTCACCGGAAGAAGATGCACCAGAATTAGAACCTAGAAGAGGTTCTAGAACTGAGAAAACATATCTTAATTTCATTACATACCTAGCCGATCCACATACTTATAAAGAATTCATGACTTCTTCTGAAGCTCCATGGTAAAAAGAAGCATCCATTAGTGAAATGGATTCCATTATACAAAACAGTACATTTGAGACTGTAGATTTATCTCCAGGGTTCAAGGCCATAGGTTATAAATGGATCTTGAAGAGAAAACGTAAGATAGACGGAACTGTTGAAAAATACAATGCTAGGTTGTTAGCTAAAGGCTACGAACAGAAAGAAGGTAAAGATTTTTTTGACACTTATCCACCGGTGACTGGAATTACCTCAATTAGGATGTTAATTGATAAAATTCCTTACGAATTTAGAGTTCTAGTGTATTTTCTAATGGAGCTATTCATGGTTAGACTGTGTTAAGATTGTGGCTTTTGATTTGGCAGATGAGGAGTTTGAATCTGTCCCATCACCACTGTTGGATTATGATACTGATAGAATAATCCGTGAACTGGTGGAGTTGGGAGGGAATTTATGTCTTCTTGGCATTATACCGTCAGTGACCAAGGCCTCATAGATATATTTATATGGGCATTCAAGAAAGTGGTTAATAATAAAAGGGTCCTGTCGTGTCTCCCATGTGCAATTACCGAGATAAACTTCTTCTAGGGAGCAAAGATGCATTCAGTTTGGAAGCCATATGCATATACCGTTATGACTCTAATAACTCTAATAATTTTACTTTAAGCAGATCTTCAGGTGCCTACAAACACCTATGGTTCATGCGTTCAAATAATTCCTCACATGAATGCTCTTGTTTCCTTGAAAGATATAGGAGAATGCAAGTAAAATTGAATGTTGGAACCATTCGCGCCATCAATTTTTCAATCAATTGCCTTAATTGGTCTACATATTATCGATCGTATCATTCCTTGATATAGTCCAGAGAATGTGTTTCATTTATCTTTGAAATTTTTTAGTTTTGATGGAGGCTTTCTTCTTCATAAACTTTTGTCCACCGCTTCTTATGTCAATATTTCCATTAGAGTTTTATGATAATAGAGGTCAAATTATATATTTTTCCCACAATGTGTCAATCCTCTAAGAAGTTGAAACTAGTAAGACCACTTATATATGCAGATGATCAGCTACTTGCCACAGCTCGGATGGTCACGGCAACAGGGTATGACAATATTCGCTGGGGCACAAGAATCATAGACCAACTTTAGCATCAAGCATTAGCAGGTACGTTCATTTAAAGAGGCAAAAAAATGTCAGCAAGAAACTGAACCAGTATTGACAGCTACTAAAAAATTAAAGAAGCAAGAACGCGAAGCAGGGACCCTCTGTTAGTACTACTAAAAGCCATTTGTTCCGAGTCACTACATATTTGGTTAAACTTAATGAACTAAACATGAACTTCCCGGTCAAGTTCTTTCTGTTCACCTGAAAGATTTCAACATCACTTCGTCATCAACTTGGGGTGGCGTGGCTAAGGAGCTTAGCCGTAACCTGGATGAGCTAGCATGGAGTTTAGCAAATACATGTGGCCATTGTTGTTTCATCAGCATATGTCAAAAAGTATGTAGGTCTGTCTTCTGCCCCATTATACCTAAGGTTTGGCATTTCAAGCTAATTTTAGTCAATGGAAGCATACCATCTGAAGCTAACTTCAGCCGTCCTATACCCTGACTAAGTGACCCGTTTTTCCCGTATGCTCATAGGGTTTGGGTTTTATCGGGCGGTTTTGAAGCCGTCCGTGGGCGGTGAGTTGAGCCGCCCAGATAAGAACGTGAGTGCCGCAAACCGAAGTCCCGCCGTTTGTGTCCCGACCAAATGGGCGCCCCAGGCGGAGATCCAATCCAAGGGGGGCACTCTTCTCTCAACCATCATTTCCGACATCGTCCTTGTTTCCAAGGAGAGCATCCTTCTCGTGTTAAAACAATTGCAATTATTGAGTCTATCATCACGGGTTCCACAGACACGCCCCCGTAAACACCTCGCCCCACCAACGTTATACGATCCGGAATGCGGGCCCGGGACTTACCCCAGCGGGCGGCAGTTCGAGTCCTATACCCGTCAGTACGAAACACCGAAGCAGTTTTATATAATTTGCGTCCTCATTGTCAGATATCGGTACTGGAGGATACTGGAGCGACATTGATTCTTTCACACTTTGTCAAAAAATTACAAACAAAAATTTATTAAACACTACTGAGAGATTTTGTTTCATTAAGAACCCTCGGTTAATATTGTTAAGAATCATCAGGCCTAACTAACCTCGAAAACAGGCTTACAAGGTTAGGATTGCCCAAGGCTTATTAAGCGATGTGGTACTATTTAACACCCCACCCCGCCACCCCAACGACTAGGGCTACACTAACTGAGTGGCACGGAAGCCACGAATGCACACTGGCGGATACTAAGTGGTACGGAAACCACAGACACACGGATGAATACGGGTAGCGTTGAGTGGGGTATGGCTCTGATACCATGTTAGGAATCCTCGGGGCTAACTAACCTCGAAAACCGGCTTGCAAGGTTAGGATTGCCCAAGACTTATTAAGCATGGGACCTAGGTTGCCCTAGGCGATGTGGTACTATTTAACAAATACTACTGTTGTTGACATTTTTCGCGCTATGTAGAAGCCACAAACATTTGTACTCTTTCACTTTTGTTGCTGCAGCAATGTTTGATTGTATATACAGTATTAGTTTTCAATAAGATAATGCATTTCTTTAAACGAGCCTCTAACTTAAATTCTAACGGGTATTTTATAAACTATAGCTACATACATGGGGTAAAATGCCAATCATAGTTTGGAGTGCATACCCAAAGATACATTGATGGATGTTGTTGAATATTCAACACCAACTTAGTCAAGTGTTCACATCTATCTAAATTAACCTAGAAATATCTAGGATGTCTAGAGTCAATGTTAGACAATTAACATGTGTAAAATGAGTGTTCTAGAGTTAGACAAATCAAATAAGAATACTAGATTGTCTAGTAGTTGGTTTGGTGGAAGCCTCCATAGGCATAGTTGTTAGCCTCCATATGCATAGTTGTTAGCCTCCATAGGCATAGTTGTTAGCCTCCATAGACATAGTTCTCTTCTTCTTTTTGTAGCCTATAAATAGGCATGTTGTATTCATTTGTAAGCAAGAGAGCAAGAGTCAATCAATACAAAGTTCAAGTTACAAAGTCCTTGCTTCCACCCTTCACTACTAGAGCTCTAGGAGCTCTATACGAGCAACACCACGATGCTCGTATATCTCCGAAAAATATTATCAAGGTTTCTAAGTTCTTGATAAGAGTATAAATTTTAACTTGGTATCAGAGCTAGTTCGATCCGAAATGGGCGTAAAAGTTTCCGCTACGAATTGATGGGTTTCAAAGCTTTCGAGTTGAGAAGATATGAAGTTTAAGAAGGAGAAGATGCAAACACCACTAAGAAGATTTCAACCATTCCAATTGTCAAAAAAAAAAAAAAAAATCCTACCTTCACAGGAGCAAAAACGCCTCCATGTGGAAAAAGAAAAGTAGAGAAGAAAAAAAAGAAATCATTTTTTGATAAGTGACCAGAAAACAAGTATGAGGGAAGAGAGCAATAATTTTCCTCCTCAAATTGTTTACAAAATTCTAAAGACAATTGTGGGAAGAGTGCACCAAGGATTGCCTCCACAATCGTTCAAGAGTTTTAGAAGCCGATATCATGAAAACGTCAACAACGAATGCCTCCATATATTGGGGAAGAGAGCTTCAAATGATCGCCTCCTCATATTGTGGGAAGAGAGCCTCAATGAGACGACCTACTCGGTTTTGAGAGAAAAAAAAATGGCAAGAAAGCCATGTTTGTCACGACAACATCAAGTTTCTACTTGTGACACGAAGCCGGTGGACATGTATCCGTTGGAAGAAGAAAAAACTACTGCTACTACAAGACAAAGCTTTTGTAATATCAACATTTCAAAAATGTTGAATTTGTAGAGGCTTGCACGCAGAATTTAGGAGACATACTAAATGAGCAAGAAATACTAAAAGAGAAGAAATGGGGTCTCCATGAAGAAAAAAAAAATGGGGTCTCCATGAAAAAAAAAAAAACAAGATAAAAGAGAAGAAGAAAGGGTCACTTCCTAATAAGTGATCAGAGAAGGGTTTGAGGGTAAGAACAATAAGTGGTTGTTTCCTCAAATCGGGAAGAAAAAAAAAAAAGAATATTGAGGGTAAGAGCAACAGATTGCTTCCTCAATTGTCGAAGAAAAGCATGGCATGTTTGTATTTTTCGGAGATATACGAGCATCGTGGTGTTTCTCGTATAGAGCTCCTAGAGCTCTAGTAGTGAAGGGTGGAAGCAAGGACTTTGTAACTTGAACTTTGTATTGATTGATTCTTGCTCTCTTGCTTACAAATGAATACAACATGCATATTTATAGGCTACAAAAAGAAGAAGAGAAATATGTCTATGGAGGCTAACAACTATGCCTATGCAGGCTAACAACTATGCATATGGAGGCTAACAACTATGCCTATGGAGGCTTCCACCAAACCAACTACTAGACAATCTAGTATTCTTATTTGATTTGTCTAAATCTAGAACACTCATTTTACACATGTTAATTGTCTAACATTGACTCTAAACATCCTAGATATTTCTAGGTTAATTTAGATAGATGTGAACACTTGACTAAGTTGGTGTTGAATATTCAACACTCCCCCTCAACCCCTACTTTCCAACTTCTCTTTATCGTAGACGTTTGGTCCCCTTCATATTTTAAGGATGTTTGGTCCTCTTCATAGTTTAAGGACGTTTCAAGTACTCTTCGGAAGTTTAGGGACATTTCGGTCCTCTTCGGAAGTTTAGGGACCTTTCGGTCCTCTTCGTAGTTTTAGAACATACGGGTTCCATCGTAGTTTAGGGACATTGCGGTCCTCTTCGTAGTTTTAGAACATACGGGTTCCATCGTAGTTTAGGGACATTTCGGTCCTCTTCGTATTAGTAAAATACTTCTTGTACTCTTTAGACAACTCATAGGATTTTCACCCACTTTTGTTGTTCTCTATCTCATCACCACTTGGTGATTGCTTCCGTTTCTTCACAACATTTTTTGTTGTTTTTTCTTCTATTCATCTTTGTTCCAGTCACGCTTTTTGTTTCAAACTCGTAACACTTCTTTGGTTATCCAGATTCTCTCACAATCTTTCATTTCGTCAAGCTTCGCCACAAGCTCTAACTATTTTTCTTCTTGTTATTTGATGTTACAAATTTGCCACTTTATCAGATTTGCCACATTTTGAATTCGTAGATTTGCCACGCTATGACATAATTGTCACACTTTGGTTTGTACGTATTTAAACAAACACACCGTAAACCCATTTAGACTTCATTTGGACATTACAAATTAGGTAATTCCAAAGATGTTTGGTGGACTTTTGGTGCATGGGTACTTATAATGTGTTGCTTTCAATGGCGGACTTTTCCATTAAACTACTTAAGTTGGTTACTCCAACTTTTTTATAGATTTTGCAACGTAAAGGCAAGTCGGCTACAGTGCATCGCACGTGAGTCTTTTCTAGTTATAATAGATCTCGAACATCTTTTTCTACTCTTTTGAGGTATAGTTCGATAAAATGCTTTGAATGAGACCGATTAATATGTACCATAAATATAATGCATTCTTCATTGATATGGGCAATCTAAAATAACAAAGTTAAGGTTAAGAATATGAGTTTGTCAATGGGGTTGTTCATGGAATCTTTCATTAAACCTAATAATCCAAAATACTTCCTTGTCATAACTTTACTCATTTCCTTGGTTATAGGTTTTGTTTGGATGGTTACCATCCTAGAATGCTATGTCTTTAGAAACAAGAACTTGCTACCAAAAACTTATTCATCTCCTCCTCGTATGTTTTTCTAGTTACCAAGATTTCATTAATTTTGTATAGTTATAAAACGTGCAAGAAGCCGATCTTCATTTATTGACTCTCTTGAGGTATGTTAAACGTGCAGGAATTGAAGCTTATCTTCAAATCTAAGCGTATCTTCAAATCTAAGTTTATCTTCTCAATTCTCTTCGTGACCACTCAGCAGTTAAAATATCTGAGGATACCATATCAAGTAGATCTAGAACGGATACATCTGGAGATATGAGTAGCGAAGAAAATAATTGAATCGATTAAACATTACAAAAGAGAGACAGCTCGATGAGTAACAAAACCGTACAATGACAACAGTTATTGCACTGCTAACAGAGTGCACTGAAAATCGTACAATAACAACAATTATTGCACTCCTAACAGAGTGCACTGAAAATCGTACAATAACAACAATTATTGCACTGCTAACAGAGTGATCCAGGACAACTTGCAAATGGGGTGTAACACCTTCCGATTCACATGCTATACTAAACTTCTTACTCAAACTCCACATCTTGTCGTCATAATAGTCTTGATGCGTGTAAAGGCATAAGTCCGGACTGGCCAGAACTACATTTTAGTATTAACGATTTTGAATTGGTCAATCAGACACCAGACACTAGGTGGTTATAAGTTATAACAATGGGTCTCGATCGATTCCCACTTGAACTGGTGTGGAGGGTGATTTTGCTTTCTTTTCCCAGTTGTATATTGTAGTCTATGTTGTGAAAGACAGTAAAGCGCTCCCTAGGTGCCCAATATCCATGAGGCGAAAAGGGCCGCCTCATCAATAAGGTTCCTCGGGTGCCTTAGGAGCGCCTTGGTGCCTCACTCCTCTCACAACATATATTGTAGGTAGAAACTAAAAGCCCTCATTGTGATTCAATGCTACTGCTATTGCACTCCAAAGGGGAGATGATAATAATCACTTGCTTCATCAGTAGCAACATTAACGATATTGGCGGGCAATGCCATGTGCAGAAATGGACACCCCTTCTGAAAATGTCTGTTTCTGTCTCTTGTCATTCCAAGAAGGTTATAATAATCAAAACCAAGTTCAAAGCCTAAGTGAGAGGTGCTAGTTGAGGCGGAGGCGAAAGGGCTTGGCGCCTCGCCTGGCCTAGTGGTTAGGCGTGCCAAAAGGATCCTAGGCGCCAAGATATTTTTTTTAAAATAAATAGAATCAGTTTTAGAATAATTACTAAAATTTTCCCCCTTGGGATTATTATTAGCTAGACGCCCCTTGCAAGACTGGAGCACAACATAGTAAATCAATGCTATATAGATGTTAGAACATGGGTTTCTCTAACAATTTTGTGTTTGTGTTCGTGACTTGTAAAACTCATGGAAAGATTCGTATAACAACAGACATAACAAGCGTTGGACTAGTTAATTGTTGCATCAAATATCAGTGAGCAAAAAAGTTAATATGAATTATGAAGTATAAAACATCGGAAAATTGAATTCCAAAGATGATTGAAACAGACTGACTAGCTTATTAAGGAAATGCTACTGAGACTGATTACTGGTGCTACTCGTGCTACTCGTTACACCTTTTAGCTGATTTTAGTGATACCTTAAGCCTTAAACTCCCAACATTATCCTAGTTAGCATTCTCCTATATCTTTCAAGGAAACAAGGGTGTTAATCTTATCTAATCCACAACAATATTTATAAAAAAACAATCTCTGTGTCAAAAAAAAAAAAAGTAAACATCTTCTAGGTGAAACTCTATTTTTGGATATTTACCCATATGTCTTCCCATCCTAGTCATAATTTAATGAATAAAAATCACTCGAAAAAAAATACAAATAACCTTAACTAATTTATATATACCTACAAATAAGTAAAAGATGGGTAGAAAATCTTTTTAGGTTGGACACAAAACATTCATTTTCTCAATAGTTACGATTTTATACCTTGACGATGTCTAAAAAGTGATGCTGACATAAGAAATATTGAAATTCACCTTAGGAGAAGCTCTAAAGCACCCTAAAGCACTGAAGACACGCATTTTAGTAAACAAAAAGTTAGACCAAAGACTTCGGTTTGGAATAACATTCTGAAGTTTACAGGTTCGAGAGGAGTCTCCTTCACATGGGTTTGTAAGCGACGCACTATGTTATCCACCATGATGTCTCTGTGTGCACGATGTCGCCTTTGAGCACCAGATCCCAACATGTGAGTGACCAGATGCCGTCTTGCCATCTTATGATATTCATTGGAGTCACTTGTTACAATAGTATTTTTTGTAAGTATATTCATAGCGTAGGTATGCTTCCTCTTTGAAATGGATGAGAATCGAGTCACCATTGCCTGTAAAAGTAAAATTAGCATGTAATAATGAATTCGACGAGATTAAACTACTCTTATACTAGTACTCAATATGATCCACGTTCGAACCTCTTTGACAACATCTGTGCTATTGAGGACAACAATAGTAGAAGCTCCTGTTTTGATGGAGTAAATGGGTCCATAGATTTCTGCCCAGTTTGCGAAAATCTGGTGACCTATTTTATCTTTTAGCTGCAGTAGATTTCCAATCAATGGTAAGCCAGGAACCACTGCAGAAATTTCACAACATCAAACTAAATCAGGGATATATTTTTCTACTTCATATAAATATATAAAAAACATCAATGAAATTATAGTAACTAGAAGAACATACCTGGAGGAGATAAATAAGCTCTTGACAGCAGCTTGTTGGTTCTGATCGTTGATTTACGAAGATAGCGTTTTAGGAAGGTGCACTACAAGAAAAACTGGTTTGAGCAACATAGCAGTTTTGGTTGCAAAAAGCCCATATTAAGTCGCTCTAACCATTATAGCTACTTAATTTGGCTCTCGCTCGTTAGTTGCAAAAGGTGCGATTTGTACAAGTATAGAGCAGCTACGCAATCGCTTTAGTAATCAACCAACTCTCATGTAGCGTCTATTTTCTTAATTGCTTCATAGCTAGACCGACCTTACGGGAGCAAGCAAAATAATGATCGCTTTAGAGATAGACCGACCTCCCTGGAGCAAGAAAAATAAACATCGCTTGATAGATAGACCAACCATAATAGAGCGAGTGAAACGCTGATCGCTTGATAGATAGACCAACCATAATAGAGCGAGTGAAATGCTGATCGCTTGATAGATAGACCAACCATAATCGCTTCCTAGCTACATGTGTTTTAGGGGTATGTTTTGTAATCAGTATAGACTTTGAACACGTCCGAAGTTAGTTGCTCTAACTCTTGGATATTCCGATGTTAAAAGGCTTTCCGACGACCGATTCTTATTCGGATGAATAACAAAATGACATTTAAATTAATACAGAAAACAAATATGAACCAAATTGAATAAAAAATTAATTTAATTAATTTTAATTAACTCAATTTACAAGATCATTTACTCAAAAAGAAATTACAATCTCAAACTTTTACAGAAAAATAAAAAATTAAATAATATCCGGAAAAAAAAATGCATTCACATTAAAAAAAAAAAAAAAAATCCCATTAAAAACACTTTAAACTTGAGGATGAGGAACGCCATTGATATAAATATACTTCTCAATCTTGAAAAACCCATGAAAGATATCAGAATCTCACTGGACTAGCTTAACACTGGTCAATCCCTTGGCGTATATCCCTTTCCATCTCTGCACGATCCCAACTGTCAGAGTGTTGTGCATCTTTGGTCATTAGAACCTCTGGCTCAAATGTTGGGGTCTCAATAGTTTCCACTGAGCGCTTTCTTCCCTTAAACCTACAAAAGGTATGAAAATTGTCAAAGCAGATTAACCATAGTTGATAAATCAAGATGATAAAAGTAAAGTGAACATATTTTATACAATTGGTAATGTAGATATCATGCATCACTTAACCTTGAGTTTTAAATGACTTTGAGAATGTGACACATTGTCCCTTAATTCTTGAAAAAACATAAAACTTCACTTACATGATTGATTGAATAAAAGGTTGATGTTTTGGACGTGTAGCCACAAAGGTAAGGAAAACTCTAACTCCTAGCCAATCTTGGATAATTACAAATGAAAATATGCTCTAGTTCCGCTTGACGTGTATGACGTATCTAAACCACATGCTGATCAAACCAATAAATCATCTTTGAAACTGAAGTACATCTAGTTACAGATGAAAAGAACCTCTTCTCAGTACATTATATTAAAAGAAAGGCGGAAATCTGATCTAAATGGAATGCATGCTTTTAAGAAAAAATCATAAGTAATAACTGCTAGGTGATGAACTCATCTCAAAAACAGAAATCAAACATGTGAAAGAAACCAGCAAGTCAACAATTAACAAGGGAAAGGCTTAAATACGCATATTTAATCACAAAACACCACATGGACAAAGAATTAATTCGGTGTTTGAAAAGAGTGAAGAGCAGCTCACCCCATTAATGAGTTACGTCCTGATTTTCTATATTTCTTGTTAGCATCACTTGCTGTACTCATTCTGGATAGTTCACTTCGTGCATCCATTTCAGGAGTATGTCTACCAGGTATATTCAAGTTCTCAATTTGAACAGATTTGGGCAGAACCATGTTCAACTTGTCATTATCATCAGCCTTTAATGGTGTCCCAGGAACTGTGACACCAGTATGATATTTCGGGTGTTTCACAGTCTTAACAACTTCTGTCATAGAATCCATAGCCTTTTATTTTTTCCGAGCTGAAACAGAAAATATTCAAAGAGGATAATTAAGCACAGCTGTAATCAAATTTAGAACTGCTCTTATAAACATGTCATCTGATTACCATCATAACGAATTAGAGACTTGGGCAGTCCATTTGGTCTCAAGGCTTTATCAACCAAACCATCTGTATATTTGCTGACCTCAACTTGCATTCTGCAATATCATATCAAGTGAAGTTCAAATCCACAATAACCTAATACTAGAAATTGCAATAACCAAAAAAAGTTGATCAACATACACATTCTTAGTCCAATCATGCATGCATTATCAAAAGCAACGGAACCTGGGAACTTTAAGAACTTAATAAATCACTTAAGGAATGATGCTTTGTATTAAGGTGATAATATCCCCTGAGGTTGCACTGTCATTAAGTTCCACAGCTTAAAAACTTCAGAAACTTGGTTGGAAATTTGGTTGCTCTTGGAGACATATTGAAGTGATGTAGGCTGCGTGGTGGAAACTTCGTAGAGGAAATTGACCTTTCTGTAGCGGATCGGCCAAATGTATGTACTTCTTCCGTTCCGTGAGATATTGATGAGCCTGAAACAGAGATAATAACAAGGTTCAAAAGGCCTCCTACGGAGTAGCATATCACAACTGTTAGCAAACTAGCTTTTCTGTTCCAAAAGCAGTTCCTTGAGCACTTGTTTTAAAGTGCATACGTATATGTTCTACGAATCAGATGTGAGAAAACAACACAGAAAAATTCAGAAAACACAAAAACATTTTCAATGAATAGAGGTTCTTACCCAAGTAACTAACATCTGCTCTTCACGCACCCTACTGAAATCGAGTGCCTTTCTCCCAGTAAGAAGCTCTAGCAACAGGATTGTTGGGTTCATAAACAACGCTCGTGCAAATGCTATCCTCATTCTCCAACCTCGAGAGAAATCCCGTGTTTTCTTAGCTTGCATCATCTTGTTAAAACCAAGACCGAACAAGATTTCAGCCGCATGTTTCTCGGCAGTTGAAGCATCCAATGCTTCCAGCCTCTCATAAATACGTTCAAGATGCTCTCCACCCCCATCATCCTGAAGTCACAAAACACAATATTTGAACATGAAATTAGGATTGCCAAAAATTTCCCAAGACAAGAAACATGCACTAACTACATAAAAACACACCTGTGCTGCCAAAACTTCAGCTTCTTTCTCCAATTTAATCCTTTCTTCATCACAATTTATAACCGCCTCAAGCGAAGTCATGTCAGAATCTTCAATATCTCTGGTCAGATGAAAAATATCCATATGCTCTAGAATCGGAAGCTCCCGAAACCTATCGTTTAAGTGACGTAGATTTACCACAACCATTCATCCCAAGCAAACCATACCGCCTATCCACACACAAAAAACAAATCAATATACATAACATAAGAGATTCCACACAAATCACCGTAAGCAATCCAATGAAAAAAACAAACAAACCTTCCATAATTAAGTTCCGATTTAATTCACTATCAGATCATGCCCATGAAAAGTAACATATAATGATTCTATCTGCAATACATCCACAAAAACAAACAATTTGAAACAAATTCAGCATCTTAAAATACAGGGAAATCAAAATTTTGATAAATATGAAGAAGAAGATGATTATGGATAAGTAGGGGGAACAACATACACGAATATCTCTAGAGAGTGTATGAGAACAAAGAACAAGCAAAGATACAAGTTCTATCGAAGGGATTATCCTGGCATCACCGGCTTCGTAAAAACACAAAATTGAGATAATCCCTTTTACTGGATCCAACTCAGAACCCGAATCTAGTCTGGGTCTTGAATAAATCTAATCAAAACATTAAAAAAAAAATCGTCTAAAGAAACCCATCGATTTCATCAGCTTCAATGAAAAATACAAACACAATAAGATAACATCATTGAGAAAAAAAAAATTACACCATTAATGAACAGAAAAAAAAAAACTCAATCGGATGTTTAAAAAAAAAAAACGATTTGATTTTAATCTTTAGGTCATAAAGAATGAAAGAAAATAAAAACAGGGGGTTTAAAGAAATACCCAATATCAAGTATCAATAGAACCTAAAAGGAACCCAGGTTAAGGATTCTTCTTCTTTAGTTGATGAAACTTCAAACAAACTTATGAATCTACACAGAGAAAACAAAAATTAATAAAATTAAAATCTATTTGTATCTGTAATAATAGCAGATGAATTTGAATCAGATGGAAGGTTTCGGAAAATCATCACAGATCCAACCTCAAGCTTTCCATATCCTCGATCCAGATTCAATGGTTGCAGCCGCTTCTCGATCTTCTTTGTATTATTTGATTTCCTCTCTCGGCAATAATATAAAGAATGATGTTTTTAACTCTCAATTTCACTCTCAATTTTACTCTCAAGAACACAATTGATTTTGTTTTCTGGGTTTACTGATTAGGGTCGAAGAGTGGAGGAGGAAGATGGATAAGAATTGTTCGAGTGGTTGAGAATGAGAAGCAAATGCTTCAAAAAAAAAAAAAGTGAATCCGAGTGTAAATGATGGACGGACCAGATTTCGTTTGATCCATTCATGCGGATTGAGAAAACAATCTGACGGTTGAGATTGTATTTGTTATGCTCATACGGATTGAGCCTATTTGTGTTTCTCTTTGTGCTACTCCGAACTCATGTATTCGGTTTATTATCAACCTTCGACATGAAAAAAAATCCAAAAAAAATATTAATAAATTTAGGACATTGTTATCGACATTGTTATATAAAAAAATTCAAAAAATATATAAGAATTAATCGGGAAAATAAAAAATGAATTCGATAATTGTTGTGTTTCTTTGTGCTTTCTCTTTATGCTTCTGGTTTGGATTTCGACTAGCCACATAGGTCATGAAGTAATTTGGAAAAGTCATACAGATCATGAAGTAGCTTTAGTTCACACTGGTAAACTCGGGTTAGCATTATACATCATCGAAATCGATGAATATGAAGCTTAAGGTTGATTCGAACTTCAGATATGGTATAACGACAAACATACTATGAACCAAGAAGCTCCGGGAGGGTTCTGACTTCAAATTAAGCATGATACATTATCGAAATCGATAAATATAAATCTTAGGGTTGATTCGAACTTCAAATATGATATAACGACATACAAAGTATGATCCACAAAAGTTTGAGAGGGTTTTGACTTCAAAGTTAGCATGTTACACCATCGAAATCGATAAATATGAAGCTCCGTATTGATTCGAACTTCAATATGCGAGAAAGAACCTATTCTGTCATATTGTATGCATACTCTGGCTCCGAGATCGAAACATGGCCGTGAGTGGACCACTATAAGCTGAAAACCTTGTAATTAAGATCACAATCCGTATGACATTAATCTAACTAAATTATTAAACGAACGAATATATTTACGCAAAAGTAAAACTCATGCGGATTGTCATTTTATCCGACGACCACAAATTATGATCCTAATGACATTAATCTGGTCAATAGAGAATTAAGATATATAATCCAACGGATATTAACACAAGAATAAAACTCATACGTATTGCCACTTTATCCAACGACCCAGCATTCGTTTTAAATTGGAACAACATTTTAAATTCCCACCACTTTTTTTAGGATGTTCGAATCTCCCCAACAACTGGCCGCGAGTTGAATACTCAAAAATTTGGTAAAAATGTCCAATCCACTACCCTTATCGGAAAATAAGTAACGACGCTAGTAGTGGTTTTGGCAGCTTTATTTTTCATAGACTAGGTATTGTCATCCAAAGGGGTGTTGGTGCCCAACTTGTTGTTAGGTTTCCAACCAAAAGCTTTGTTTGAATTGTCTCTAAAATAATTAAAACATAAGATAATTACTTGAAGAAAAAAAAAAGTAAACTAAATATTATAAATTGTTAAAATCACCATATTACCCTTACTAGAAATAAATGTAATAAATATTATGGAGACCAGACTACCCTTATCAGAAATAATTAAATGAAATATTACTGACTTTGAAAATGACCATATTACCCTTCATGGAAATTGGTAAAATAAATGTTACGGAGACTGTGAAAATGACAAGACTACCCTTCATTTGGCATAAAAAATTTGGGGCAAAAATATTAGGCGGCAAAGTTCAAATTGGTTTGAATTAAAGCTTCCTTCTCGTGGGAAAATTCCCACCACTTGTGTATAGGTCCAATAAAAACTTGGTAGTGGTCTAGTTGACTGCTTATCATTCATGCTCAGAGATCGAAACCTATCCACAAGTTGACTACTCTAAGTCACAAACTTGGTAAGAACGACGAATCTATCCATTTACAGGTAAGATTCCTTCGAAATATTTTACGAAACATCAAACAAACCTATGTTTGCATATTATATGCATACCAAGCTCAGAGATCGAAACCTATCCATGAGTTGACTACTATAAGTCAGAAACTTGGTAAGAACGAAGAAACCATCCATTTACAGGTAAGATTCCTTCGAAATATTCTACGAAACCTTAAAAAAATATTATTTCTGCTTATTGTATGCATACCAGGCTTAGAGATCGAAACATGGCCGCGAGTTGACTACTATAAGTCAGAAACTTGGTAAGAAGGACGAATTGATCCATATACAAGTAATATTTCTTCTAGATATTCTACAAAACCTTAAACAAACCCTATTTCTTCATAAATGTATGCATACCAGTCTCTTAAATAGAAACCTGACCGTGAGTTGACTACTCTAAGTCAGAAAGTTGGTAAGAACGAAGAAACCATCCATTTACAGGTAAGATTCCTTCGAAATATTTGACAAAACCTTAAACAAACCTTATTTCTGTATATTTTATGAAAATCAGGCTCCGGGAGGGTTCTGAGTTCAAACTAAGCATGATACATCATCGAAATCGATAAATATGAAGCTTAGGGTTGATTCGAACTTCAAATGTGGTATAACGCCATACAAACTATGAACCAAGAAGCTCCGGGAGAGTTCTAACTTCAAACTTAGCATGGTACATCATCGAGATCGATAAATATGAAGCTTAGTGTTGATTAGAACTTCAAATATGATATAACGACATACAAAGTATGATCCACAAAGGTCTGAGAGGGTTTTGAATTCAAACTTAGCATGTTACACCATCGAAATCGATAAATATGAAGCTCAGTATTGATTCGAACTTCAATATGCGAGAAAGAACCTATTCTGGCATATTGTATGCATACTCTGGCTCCGAGATCGAAACATGGCCGTGAGTGGACCACTATAAGTTGAAAACCTTGTAATTAAGATCACAATCCGTATGACATTAATCTAACTAAATTATTAAATGAACGAATATATTTACGCAAAAGTAAAACTCATGTGGATTGTCATTTTATCCGACGACCACAAATTATGATCCTAATGACATTAATCTGGTCAATAGAGAATTAAGATATATAATCCAACGGATATTAACACAAGAATAAAACTCATACGTATTTCCACTTTATCCAACGACCCAGCATTCGTTATAAATTGGAACAACATTTTAAATTCCCACCACTTTTTTAGGATGTTAAAATAAGAGCCACTTTTACGTCGGTCCAATAAGGATATGGTTGTTGTTGACTCTTATCCTTCACGTGTTTGTTGGGAACTTTGTTTACTGAAGTGGTTCAAGTGAAACCATGGAAGATATTCCGCCACATGTTGAATGCTTGAAACCACTCAATAAAAATTAAAATCCCAGATTGTCTCTAATGGTCGGGCGGTGGCTAAACTTAATCGCTCAAACAGGTTCGACCAACCAAACACATTTTGAGTCGATGGTCATCATATCTTAAAGTAAGTAGCGACTTACCCTGAAAAAGTGGTTGATATATATTTAGCTGGAAAAATATTTTACCGACAAAACAACTATTGGGGTCGCTAAAATTAGTGGATATATATTAAAAGCGACCTAGTAATCCGGTAGTCGCATCTTTAGTTGCTTGAAAATCTCATATAATCTCTCTAATGAACGGGTGGTCGCTAAATTTAGTCGCTCAGATAGGTTTGACCAACCAAATATTAATTGAATCGCTGGTCATCCTAGCTCGAAGTAGGTAGCTACCAAACAAAAACAACAGTTGCTATATTCTTACCGGGAAAAGCATTTTACCGACTAAACTACTCTATGTGGTCGCTCAAGTTAGTGGATATATATGAATACCGAGCCGCTAGTTTGATGGTCGCAAGTTTAGTAGCTTGATTCTTAAAGAGACCAAAATTTTGGGTGCTTGCTAAGATTTTAGTTGCTTAAGCCATGTTTTCTTGTAGTGGATGTCAAATGTAACTAATCATTTACTTATTCATAAGATTTTTGAAAAAAAAAGTTACAAAAAAGTACGAGAAATTTACGGGAAATTGGAAGGGAGTCGAGCAACTAGCCGTGTTCCAAACCCTCTTTGAATAACAACCCCTAATTTATGGAAAGAAAAATCTCCCATTCTAACATTCGCATTATGACTAGATATATAATTCCGCGGTCTTTTTAGAAATTTTATAGTATCACCACCGAGTTCTCCCAGAATAGTGAAAGTAAGATCACCAAATTCAAGCCCAGCAGCACGCTTTTCCAGATAATTTTTTTTTCTCCTGATGTGCGACTCGAGGTCTGGCTCGGCTCATACATCTGAATAGGAGGTATTTGGACCATGTATCACTTCGAACCAAAAGCTAGAAAATAAATAATTCTGGGTCTGCAAATCTTTTCTGTAAAATTAAACTATGATGTAGCTGAAAAATCTTTTAAACCATTATTACGTAGCTCAAAAACCTCTACGATGTACGTTGCTAAAAAGAGATTCACGCATTTGAAAGAAATTTGCCTCTTGCGCAGTTCTTGACTTTCTTCTTTTTATGTATATAAGAGAGAGTTGTCTCTTTCGTAATGCTTGATGGATCCAATTCATTTCTTCTGTAGTCTCTCTAGTCCCTAAAAAATAAAGTCTCTTTCGTCTCTTCTTTCTCACCACTTTTACTTTGAATGAATCAAGGGAACACGAACGCGTACAATATATCCAAGATGACGAACTAGATGACGTCACCGAGTCACAACAAAAGTGTGAAGAACCACGCGACAGTAAAAAATCCGTGCGGCAATATTAAAGTCCAAGCGACATTGACGCACTCCAGATCCGAAAATAGGGGCTTTATTAGTTGTCCTCCAATATGTTAACTCCTATAAAATGAGTCAAAGGCCTCTGTAGAAAGAGATCTTTTTGGTGAGATGAGATAAGATATTTAGGAGAGAGAAAATTATTTGCTTCCCAAGTTGGGGTTTCCATTCACATATTTTGTGTTTGATTTACGGAAAGAAACGAAGTCCTCCTTCTGTGGTGCAAAGATGCCATTCAGTTACTAGTGAGACCACATGAGTCTCCTAATGCTGAATTTTGGGTGCGCATAAGAAATGACGTCGGGTGAACTCGTCCAAATTTATACTAATAGCTTGGTTCCTCAGATTTGGTAGGAGCAGAATCTCGCAACAGTAATGTCTTAGGGAGAAGATCAACAAGAGTTTGCGAAGACCATCGCAGACTATCTGAAGAGCGACGTAGCAAATGACGTCATCCTAACCACGAAGAAAGTGTGAAGATCCTGCGAGATGGAAGAGCTTTGCGAAATAAACCTTTGTAAGCATGCGATCATGTCGCCAGCCAGATCTGAAAATAAAGGATAGCTTAGCTGTCATCCACTATGTAATACCCTATATATAGAGACGGGCAGATTTGAGAGAAGGAGAGAGAGATCTTTTTGGTGAGAATTAGAGAGCATATAAGAGATAGAAAGTCTGAGAGTTATTTTGATTTCCTCAGTGGTGGAACCAGATATTAGTACAGAGGGGGGCTAAAAAAAAAATCTAATAAATATATAGATTTTATTGAACTGATTACTTAATATTGGTGGGCTAAATTGAAATTATAGGATAAAATCAAGGGTTTTTAAATGGTTTTTGGCATTTTAGGGGGGGCTAGAGCCAGGGTTAGTCAACCCATGGATCCGCCCCTGGATTTCCTTGTACTCTTACTTTCTTTAAGAAATTATAATAAAATTCAAATAGTGGTTCTTGAAATTTGAGTAAATATTTGTGTGATCTTAACAGGGCGTAGTTGTGGGATTTCCTGCAACTACATAATGGCGCTAGAAACAGGGATGATTGAAGAAGATTCAAGATAGTTTGAAGATATGGTTGAAAGGTGCTGCTGTGATTTGAAAAAGATCGAAATAATTGTTAAAGGTTTTGCGTAATTTTTAATAAATTGCTGAAATGGTAAGGAGAAGTAAAAGAATCGCTGAAAGGAGAAGAAATGAAACTGGGGAATCTTCAAGAATGGGAGAAATAAACAATGAAGAAGAACGGATTCAACACCAATTCAGAGTACACCAATACAGGATAGAATCATCAATTACAATAGAGTCAGCGTACACACTTGGCAAACAGATTCATCGGAGGGAGCAGAAGGAAGACAACAGTCAAGATGAGTAGAGATAAATAGAGATATTGAAGAAGGAATAATTCATGGAAATGGGGAGAATGAGACGCTAGAGACATTAAGACAAAGATTATTAGAAGAAAGGATATTAGAGGCAGAGGAACGTGCAATTTAACACGATAAAATCATGAATTGAGAATGGAAAATATAAGGTTGCAAAATACAAGGTCAAGGAGTACCACAAGGTCAAATTAAAGATCAATTAGAAGAGGAGAAAGACGAGATTCACCTATGGAGGAAATTGCTGAGGATATCCAAGAAGATGTACAAAATCCTAATGGAGGAATTCGTGAAGAAAGAGGAATAATTGATGATCGTTACATTCAACATGGCAAAAATTATCAAAATGAGCAAAGCAACAAAAATCAGAGGAATGAAAAACGTCAAGAATGAATTAATCAAGATGACGAAGAAAATCGGGAGGAAGGAAGGAGGATATTACATGGGAGAAAAATGCAAAGAAATCAACAAGCGATTGATGATGAATTTTAGAGGTATAATGTTGCACAACTTCGCAGAGATTGCGAAAGAGAAAAGATGAGGGAAGATATTGAAGAACAGGAGCTCCAGGAAGCTTTATGCCAGAATAATCATGATAATCGAGAAAGAAGACGTGAAAGCAACCGCCACAATGATAACCTTGATGAATAAATTAACAGAATCCAAAAAAGGGTTGAACAAGATCGCAGGGGAGAAAATGAGAGACGAAATCACATGCGAACACATGTAAGGGATGAAAGAGAAAATTGTGGGAGAGAACGAGAAGAAGAATTTGTGGTAGAAGAATAAGATTTCGTAAGGAAAGATAAGCATGAACGAAGGAGAAGAGAAGCAGCATTAAAAAGACCAACGGACCAAGGATCAGCTGCGAATGAACAAATTTTGAGAGAACTAGCGGAGATGAGGGGAATGCTTAATAACAGAAGAGAAGGAGGTAGAAGGCAGTTGGATGTGGCGTTAGAAGAAGCTACGAAGAGATCATTCACCCATGAAGTACAATTAAGGGGAATACCACCAAAGTGAAATCTTCCTGCCTTAACAAGCATTTTCAATAGAACAAGTTGTGCAGTTCGGCACATTAAAGCTTATATAAGATGCATGTTACAATGGGAAAATCATGACGCTGTATTGTGCAAATACTTTGCATCAAGTTTGACAGGAGAGGTATTGAAGTGGTTTGAAGGTCTACCAAAGAATATAATAGCATCCTTTAGTCATTTACAAACGGTGTTCTTGGGAGCTTATATATGTAACAAATCATCACGCCCAGACATTGAAGATGTATTTGGATTGAAACAAAGAGTAGGCGAAAGTTTGAAGCATTTAACTTTGAGGTGGAAGACCATGTGTAGAAATATGGTTGGTCCTGTGGATGAAAGATATCTCATTTTGTCATTCATCAATGCAATGTTCGCAACAAATTTGTTGTATGTTCAAATCTTCAGAATCAAGAATACTATCACGATGACTGAGTTGCGATAATATCAAGAGGAGTACATATATCTTGATAAAAATCATAATGAAATGGAGTCGTATCCAGTTGCGAACATAAGATCAAAGGTAGTGAATGCCAGTTTACTACCGAAGTTAACAAATGCAGTGGCGATCACTTCGCAAGAACAACAAGGAAAGGTGATGGTTGAAAGTCAACAAAAGCTAGTAGCAATAGGAAGTTGTGATCAGGAAGAGATTGAGAGGGAAATAATATTTTATAGCCGTGATGGAAATAATAAGATTCAACGGCTTGACCAACCACAAGAAACTTATGGAGGACAGAAGCACAACTACTATAGAGGACGAGGAACTAACAAGGTAGTTTGGGAAGAACTAACGATGCCACCTCTAAATGCTAGTGTGTAAAAGATATGGGAAGCCATAATCTTGATGGAGAACATCACAGTACCTTGGAATATGGGGAGTGAGCCACCTTCGACCCAAAGAAGTCATGAATTCTGCACAAATCATCATCACTTCCATGGACATACAACAAATGATTGCAGAAATCTTAAGAGAATTATTCTTAGAATGATATATCAAGGAAAGTTAAACCATTTCCTGATAAGACAACCACAACCTTCACTATTACCGCCACCACCAGAAGATCGCAGAGCAAATGCAGCGAAAAGATGAGACACGTTTCTAATTGAAGTTGGTGCAAAGGAAAAGAATCTATTCTGTAATTCAATTGTACAGTCATACAAAACAATAGAAGATTTTCATGATAATATTCTGAGCAGAGTTTTTGCAAGGGATGCTGGTGGAAGAGAAATTAGGAATATTTCGAAAGTTTCGCCACTAAAAGAATGGAAGAAACAACCTATTTCCTTTACAGCAGAAGAGATTCCTGAAGGAGGATAAATGAAGGATAATCCTTTGGTAGTAAGGCTAGAAATCAACCCAAAACCAAGTGATGATGAAGATGATGAAACCAAAGATTCATGGCAATTAATAGAATATTGATTGATACTGGAAGTTCTGTCGATATCTTGTTTATCATACTTCAAAGACTATGGGAGGAAAGCATGATGATTTGATACCATCGACTTATAAGATCTATGATTTTAATGAAACTGCGAATAAACCAAATGGAGAGATTACTATGCGAATTCTTTGAAGGGATTGTCTTCTGAAATTCAATTCTGTGTTATTGATGTGGATTCACCGTACAGTGCTTTAATTGGTCGACCTTGGTTGCACGAAATCCTAGGAAAGTCTGACCAAAATAAGAGGAGATTGGGTTGAGGGATAAAAATTCCATGAAATCGATGTCGAAAAATGTTAAGAAAGAGCGGATAAGAAGAGCAATTGGAAGCATAACATCAGGGAAAAACAAAGAAGCAAAAGATTGATGGTAGACACATTAGAACGTGGAGGAGATGGAAGTGCTGTGACATCAAGCATTAGCAACACGGAACAAGAAGAAAGTAATCTGCGAAACGCGATCATCAATAGTGTTCGAGAACTCAAAGAGGCACAAATGCAAGGTAACAAGGGTAAGAAACTTAAAATGTGAAATGAGAATACAGTTGGTGAAAATGAAAAGAGCCTGATTTAAATGATAAATCTTGTAACAATGAATGTGGAAAATATCTTTTGTTGATTATCGAAAAATAAGAAACTGCAGAAACAGAATGAAAATGTGCGATGATTTCGCAGAGATTATATTTGTTAAAACAGAATGAAAATTTGCGATAATGTCGCAGAAATTTTATATGTAGCAACAAAATATAGACATGCAATAATTTCGAAATAAACACAAAGATAGAGGCAATCCTACTATGGCGTACATTCTAGTTCGCGAAATAAAATTTGGCAAGAGGCAAATGTAAGACCTAAAGTGCGTCATAAAAGGGGGAACCTATTGCATGGCTCATGGAAAGGTTACACCTCCCCCGAAACCTGAGTCATGGATATTTGGGTTCAATAAAGCCCATCCAAGAGAGGTACCTTGGATTTTCAACCTAAGCTTATGATTTAGGTTGGACGACTAAGGGTCTCTTCTAAGAAGTGCATAACTCGATCAAGGCGCCGAGGTACACGGTTGAGCCAAGAATGCCTGGGGCATCTGGAGCGTACCTGGCCATTCTTGGCAAGTCTTGGCTATGATGCACTTGGTCTGAAGAAAACCCCACTTGGGAGTCTTGTAACCATGAGCCATATAGGAGAAGGGATAAGAGGATGCGGAAAACACCGGTTATTGTTAAGACAGGATGGGAGGAGCCAACATTGTATGGTAGAGGTAAGTCTCCATGAAGGGGAAACCAGGGATGATAAGGACGGAACCCTCCATTAGGGAGCTAATAAGTGTCTAAGACGCAAATGTCATGAGGCTTTTTACTCACGGGATTATTAAGGATTGTCATATTTGTGCAACGATCTTGAAGAGGCAAAAATACTAGAGAAAGATAAGACGAGTTCAATGGGTCAGTGCACGAAAGTGTAAGGACGTCATGCGGTTTCGTCGCAAGACGGCAATTTCATGGGGCTTTATGTTCACAAGAATGTTTAGGCATGTCATATTGTCGCATGAAAAACATCCTGCAGAGGAAATAATACTAGAAAAAATGATAAGACAAGATCAAGGGATCATTACATGAAAGTGTAAAGACGTCCTGCGATTTTGTCGCAAATACAAGGGGTGGAAAAATAAGACCTTTACTTAGTAAGGAAAAATAAGACCACATAAGATAATAATATTGAGAATCATACTGAGTGTAATTTTGGAAAATTCCAAGATACACATGATAGCGAAATTTCGCAGGTAAACGCAAACATGACTGCGAAATTGACGCAGATGAATGCAATACAATATCGCAACAGTAAGTATATGGTAACAACGATAATCTTAAACAAGAGACAACATGCTTAACCTTTCATTTGGAGGCAAATAACAGAGGCAAGTATGGGAATGCAAATAACAAACTAAAGAATGTGTTATTTACCATCATATGACAGATTTACGCATGGAGTAAGATTTATATATATGTGTAAATGATTGATTAATTATATAATACTGCGAAAAATAATTGCTTTACTAACACATGCAGGTACGACAAAAAAGATAGAGTTTATATTGAGGGATTTTGGAAATCAAAGAAGTTCGCAGTAATGGATTTACTTAAAGATCAAAAGGTTAATGAACAGATATACAAGTATTACAAAAAGGGGAAAGGAACTATTTCTCGCGTGGTTCTTCTTCTTCTCTTTCTTCTTCTTCATCTTTTCTTTCTCTCTCAAATTCTTCCTCCATTTCTTCTTCTTCCTCATTTTCTTCCTCACTTTCATCACTATCTGTATTAGTCGGAGGGGATACATTCTATGGAATTTCATCTGAGAGACAAGTATATTTAGAGTGAGGAATGTTGTTATCATCACAGACGCGCTCAATAGTTCGATTGCGAAAAATAAGAACATCATTCTCGAAATTAACAATAGTGAGCTTTAGTTTATTCTTGAGCCTGCGACATTTATCATCGCGAACAGAGAAGTCTTTCGCCATTTGTGCTTTTGCTTCTTCAATATCTTAATTTTTTGTCTCCAGCTCTTCAATATTCTTGCGAAATTCCCTCTCAGAATCATTGAACATATAATAGCAAGTTAACAACTTGATTGAAGTTTATGAGAAAGAACAGTTAATAAGAAAGCGAAGTTAACAACCTTCTCTGTCAGAAATCACATCTCTAACCAAGGCCGCGTGATCAACTTGAAGGCTAACATTTATCTAAGATTTTCGTAGCCCAAGCAAACTCATCATCACTGTTAATAAGGAGACGGGAACGGACTTGATTTTCTCTTTCGACAAGAACGGTATTTCTACGGTTAGCTTAATCTCTCTCAAGTTGGGTTTCAAGAAGGGTTTTGTGGAATTTTTCTAAAGCTTGAGCACCTTGACTAGCTATGCAGTATTTATCGTCTATGAGATCACTTATCTTCGTTCTTAACTTGTTAATTTCATCTTTAGAATCAAGATAATGACGCTTAAAATGGTTAGCTAAATTCAAACTGGATCTATGGTCAATTTTAAAAAGGTGGAATTTACATCTGAGTTCATTTAAGGAAAGAGATTTAATTCTGTCATTGGTGAAGCTATTTAAAGAAGTATTAAGATGCTCAAGAAGGGTATCATCATCCATAGAATTGGGAAATGAGCGAAGAATAATGGCTTCATCATAAAGAACATAGATGTCTGCAAAAATGATTAATTAAATAAGGAGAAATGATGAGACAAAGAAATAAGGGAAAGCAGAAAAATTCCATACCATAGAGTTGATTATTGGCATTCTGAAGACTAGATATTTTATTTTTCTGAGTGGAGTTTTCTACTTCCAATTGATGATTCTTTTCACGAAGGCCGATAGCTTCAACTTACAATTCTTCACTCTTCTTGAGAAGCTGAATATTTTTATTCTCAAAGTTTTCACATCTCTTCGCCAAGTCAGAGGCAACAACATAAGAATCGTTTCCAGCCTACGAAAGAAAATAAAACAATGTCAAAACAAAATGTAATTTCAAAATGTCATTAAGGAGAAGCAGAAGAATGAAGGCTTACCAAGATACTGAGCAAATTTAAGAAGCTTGGAGTCACTGATCTAGGAACTCCACGAAGATACTTATTATCATCTAACAAAGTGGCATTGCAAATATTCGCAATAGCTTTGCAGGTATTAGCTAAAGGAACATTACCCACTCCTTGCATAGAGTCATAAAATATGCTAGACAATTGTGTCATAGGAGATTCATATGAAGAACCTTCCTTTGCGAATGAAACGTCGTCATTATCATCAGTACTTTCATCAAAGTGGATATTTGAAGGAGAGGGAGAGCGAACTTTTCTTTTATTTGAAAATGGGGCTGCTGATTTCTCCTTGTGAAGAATACCTTTGCTCTTGTATTTAGTCTTCGCAACCTTAACAGGCTCTTCAGCTTCTTCTTCTTCTTTAACAACAACCTTCACACACATATGAAGATAAGAAATAGAGGCAACAATATTTTTAAATATTATAAAAGGAGTGTTTCTTACATCATCCATGATTGAACTTAATTCCGCAAGAATACTTGACTTCTTAGTCTTGTTGTAGCTCGTTATGAATTTTGAAACCTGAAAATTTCGCAAGAATCAGAAGATAATGAAGTAGGAATGAATGGAAGGTTGCAACTTGAGAGAAATTTAGAAGCATACCACTTCTTGCTTATCAGTACAATTAAATACCCATGGTTGATATGCAGCGAGATTCTCAGGTAAAGCATGAGAACCAGAGATGTAATTAAGGCCCCTTCAAAATCAATGGAAAGACGCACCATCTATCATCTTTAGATTGACACGGGGTATTATTCTTACCAGAATTCCAATTAATGTCTTGCATAAGTACCTTTTCGCTGGAAACATTTTATTTCCTCTTCAAACGGATACCCCAGCGAGTAGTCTCTTTCTTCATGATAATCGCCTCGTAATTCTCAAAGAAGCTTTATACGGTGTACTTATCAGAGATGATTTCAAGATTTGAGAATTTTTGATCTCTAACTTCTGGAGGGTAAATAGATCCAAAACCTACACCACGGTTGGCAAACTCTAGTATAAGGTGGATACAATCTCCACTCAGTTGGTAGACAGCACGCGAAAAGTTCGCTTGAGCAAAAATATCGTAAAATAAAGGGAGCTCAGGATTATAAAGAGGTATGGGAAGACCAGCGATAAGCTGACCAAGCAAATTATGATTTCTTGATTGTTTCAATGATGGTTAGAAAATAATCTAGCAGAAAAAATGGCCTCAGAATTTTGATCAAGAATGGTGGAAAGGGTAAAACCTCTCTCTTTGAGATCTTTTTGAACTCCTTCAAACGATGATTCATATTTACGGCTACTTGGTGGCATCTTTGAGTATGGGAATGAATAAGTGAAGATCAAGAGAAGAAGAAAGAAGAAAATTTACAGTAGCAGAAGCGGAAGTTACGGAAGAACGATGAAGAAAAGTTGCAGAGAAAGTGAAAAGAAGGTAAAAATGAAAAAAGAGAAGAGTAAGAAAGATATATATAGAGAGGAGAAGTTCTCGAGAAGCTAAACTCATTTAATGAGAAGAGTAGACATGAACGGTTGAGAAGTGGCGATTGAAAAAGACGTGTCAAGAATTGAATGGAGGAAGAGACGCGTGTAATTGATTCTGTGTATAGTACGGAATCATGCCAGAGGAATATGGAGAGATGAGCAGTTGCGGCATTTAAAGATTCTCATATCATTCTCATCTTCTCAGAGAAGACATGAGAATAGGCAAGATGTAGGAGAAGAATCTCGCAATAGTAATTTCTTAGCGAGAAGATCAACAAGAGTTTGCGAAGACCATCGCAGACTATCTGAAGAGTGACGTAGCAAATGACGTCATCCTAACCACGAAGAAAGTGTGAAGATCCTGCGAGATGGAAGAGCTTTGCGAAATAAACCATTGTAAGCTTGCGATCATGCCGCAAGCCATATCCGAAAATAAAGGATAGCTTAGCTGTCATCCACTATGTAATACCCTATATATAGAGCCGAGCAGATTTGAGAGAAGGAGAGAGGGAGAGATCTTTTTGGTGAAAATTAGAGAGCAAATAAGAAAGAGAAAGTTTGAGAGTTATTTTGATTTCTTTGTACTCTTACTTTATTTGTAAGATCTTTAAGAAATTCTAATAAAATTCAGATAATAGTTCTTGAAATTTGAGTAAATATTTGTGTGATCTTAACAGGGTGTAGTTGTGGGATTTCCCACAACTACATATTTTAGAGAATATTTTAAGAGACGAGCTATGGCGGGAAGGCTAGAATGGGAAGTACTGTAGAAGCCACCAAATCTAAGATTGGTCGGGTGTCCTTCTCTTGTTTTTTCGAGGGCCTATTCCATAGTTCATGTACCACCAAATAATAATAATTTACCCATAAAAAATATAAACTGGAAGTTCAACATAATTCTTAATTTTCTGAGGAAAAAAACTTTAGAGAAACGTTTTTGAAACCTTGGTTCCGAACCAACCAAAAACAGTTGGCTGCTTCGGGTCCTTCTGCACCTGGGACACCCTCTGCATGCCGATATACTTGCCGCACATTTTTAATTCACCTGTAGCCCTAAATACAATCCCTTAATGGAGAGTCTCCCTTAATGGAGAGCCTTAACAATAGCTAGCAATCGAAAACTTTCTTCAAACCCTAAAGCTTAAGGAAATCAATCAAAGTCAAACCATCTTAATGGAGAGTCTCCCTGTAGAAATCTTAGAAAATATATTGTCTCGTTTGCCTTCTGTATCCACTCTGCAATGCAAACAGGTATGCAAAACTTGGAGAACGCTCATAGGTAAAAGAAAAGTCGGTATGCTTTGCTCGTTTGAAGGCATTATTAGTACTTCTAATCGAAAGAACAGAGAAATACAACTCTTTTACGGAGATCGTGTTTGTAACCATCGGCGCGAAGATAATCTGGAGAAGTACGATTCCGGTGAGACACTTACACACGATTTTGACAAGAAAGAAGTAAGCTTACAAACACTTGTATTCGGTAATACCGTCGTTGGTTCTTGCAATGGATTAATCTTTTTTCGGTCTCCACGTCACCGTTCCTACGTTATTCGCAATCCTGTAACTGGGGAACACGTTTTTCTTCAAAGATATAGAGCGTCATAAGGTGGATTTGGTTACCTTCAATCGAAAAATGAGTATAAGATTGTTAGTTTCTGTTTTGATAGATCCAACCAGAAGAGATAATACTCTTGGCAGTCGGGCTGGGTGGACAATCATCGAAAATAATTACAACCCTTACATTCCGAATTTGGATAGTTCAGGTATCTTTGCTAAGGGATCTATTCATTGGCTAAACGTTAAAGAGAAAAAAGTATGGGACTGTAGGATTGTGGCTTTGGATTTGGCAGATGAAAAGTTTAAATTCGTCCCATCGCCACCTTTGGATTATAATACTGCTAAAGTACTCCCTAGACTGGTGTTGTTAGGAAAGAATTTGAGTATTGTTTTTCGTCACACCGGCAGTGATCAAGGCTTAGATATATGGTCATTCAAGAAAAGGAGTAATATTTTCCACATATTTTGCAAAAGAGTATTACGACTTTACTTGGAGTTGGAACAAGGACTTTAGTATAGCATGTGAAATGGTACCATCCATTTGCCATAACCGAGTGCAATGAAGTTCTTTTATGGCTCAAAGATACTCCCTCTTTCTGGAAAAGTATTATTTTTACTTTTTCATTTTAGCCTAAAAATAGGTTAAATTAAAAAAGTGAAAATAATACTCTTCCATAAAGGGAGGGAGTACAATAAGTACAATAAATTCGCAATCCATCTACTGTTATGACTCTAAGACTTCAACTCTAAACAAATTTCCAGATATCTACCGTGATAGTTATGGCTCATGCCTTCAAATAACTCCTCACTTGAATACACTTGTTTCCTTGAAAGATTTAGGAGAATGCTCGGATAATATTGGGATCTCGGGGCATAAGCGTTAGAGGTCTAAAAGGTGGAGCTGAGTTTTTTTTTTTTTATATAATTTCTCTCATTGGTCTGCAACATGTTCTCTTGGAATTTCCTTACTTGTCTAGCTAGTAAGTTTATACCAATTCTCTTCCAAATTTTTCAGTCTCAATTTGAAGTTTTTATTTTCAATTAGATCCAAATGTTTAATCAATCGCTACAATTAATTAAATCAAAACACATTTGGGGGTACTCACGGGTGATTTAGACATTACCAAAAGAAAAGAAAAAAAAATTGATAGGGGCTCTTCAAATTACATCATAATGATTTTTTTTATTTTTGTAATTATATGCTCTTTAGAAGCAGTGTTGATTAATTATCAAAAGAAGACATAATTATCCAACTTTTAGAGTTTAATCAATTTGTCAAATTGATATCCTCTGAGCATTACTAGCTCGTTAGAACCTGCCAAAAGGCATCGAACGTTCCGAGTAATGAACTGTAGGAGCTTTTCCTTGGACTAAAGTTTTGCTCAGTCGGGGCTTTAGTTTACAGGGTCAAGAGACAAAGATGATTCAACAGAGATTGGAGAGTTATCAACTTGAAATTTTTTCAACTTGAAACCATTATCCAAGAGTGTTATTACAGACAGTAAAAGAGAAATAGAATTGATCACGATGCTTATCTTCATCTATTATTGATAAGATTATACCTATCATTTTCGACAAAGATGATCAGAGATTAGAGAGATTTTTTTAGAAACTAAAGGAGAAATGAATTGATCAAATATCTATTATTATATTATACCCATTTCCCAAAGTTTATATTACTTTATATTATTACTAGTATCTTCCCCGTGCGTTGCACGGGGTTAAGTTGATTGAATTATTATTTGTGCTCAAAATGTAGACAGAGACGGGCCTTTCCTATTGTGTCAAAATGTAGTATCTATCTACTTGCATGGGGATCGCAGAGTATTAGCAGCTCGAATAGCCATAACTAAAACAACTGGAGCGTCTTTGCAGTGCTTGATTATATTATTTTAACTGAAAATATAGAGAATTGAGACGAACAATCTTCAGTAAGCATTTTGAAATTGACAACTGACACTTAGTTTACCTTTGGGAACTATTAGTTTACTTCATCATTTCAGGGAGTTGAATTTATATGGTTGGACTGGGTTAGGGGTATGCAGAGAACGCCAAGTAGTATATTTTCCTGAATAGTAATCGTATTAAAATGTGGCACACAGAAGTGTTATGCTGTAAAGGACCAACTGGAGATTGTTATATATTTGTTTCATATTGTGGAACTGATTGAGACATTCTGAAATCTTTGGTAAAGCTGCAAAAAGAATTTATCAAAAAGCCTGTATATCAAAAATTAATGTTTATACGTATATGCCCATGGATCAAATAAAAATATTTTTTCAAAAATTTAAGAATCTAAAATTCAAAAGGAAAGCTAAAGTTAAAATGCACAAAAAAGAACCAAACAATTTTTCCTTCTTCATGCCTGATAAAATGCTTTAGGAAGGAAAATCTTGAGGATGAAATTATTGCGGATCTTGCGTCAAGAATTCATTCAAGTCCAAACAATGAGCTGAAAAATATACTGAAATCATTCATGACAGAAAAGCAATGGTTTTCTTCATACCTAGTCATCATAACATATCGAATTAATGGGTGAATAATTGAAAACCCAAAATTACAATGCCTTTAACTGATGAAAACCAAATTAGTCATCAGAGATTAGGTCATGAATGAACACGTATTATAAACAATGAGATAAATTTTACAATTCCCAACAGAAACTTGTGTCTGTTACCGACTCTTGCTAAGCATGAGAAGCATATATTCGACCACCAACATTTGTAGTACCCATGCAAGGATAACCAATTGATAACTAGCCAAATCAACTACCTTCCTTTAGCATTACAGTTGGAATCGACAAAAGCATATGAGTCCTTAAAGATGCACTACTGAAACCAAATGGTCAACATACTTTACCACACCAACTGCTAGGATATAGAATCCTGATTTAGCTTACAAACGACATGTGTACCATAGCAAGACAACCCAAAACATAAAATATTAAATCAAACCGAAAAGTTCTTAAGCTAAGTAGCATTTGAGAAAGTGTTTCAAGAATTAACAAATAAAGACAGATCGCAGTGGAGGCGAAGATCTTCCATAAATTTTTGTCCTAATAAACTCGCAGTTTCACCTAAATAGTGCAACTTTACTACGTGTACCAAAGAAAAACCAAAAAATAAAACATTACAGAATAAATTTGTCAGTAGCTGCACTATTATTTTATACCACTTAATGAGTGTGATGGGATTCTCGCAAAACTGCACATACGGTGTTGGGAAAGTAGGGTCCATGCGGTTAGATGATTACCCACAAAGCTTGTATTGCATGTGAGCTACTTGGTTTACTATAATTCTAAGTTGATGCTAATGTAGAACTGATAGTTGATTGGCCGATCAATATTGGTTTCCATTTGTGGGAATCGAACCCCGAGCTTTACCAATTTAGCTAAGATGACAAATGATGGTATATGGGGAGTTATGTAATTTACACGATTATCAGAACCAAACTTAAAAGACTTATTTAGAATTGTTAGATGCTTTCCTAATCCACTGCCGCATTAAGAAAATATGGTAATAAAACTTACCTTAGAGAAACATAAGATTACGTACACATACCTCTAAAACTTGTAGGCAGAAAGTTAGGTAGTAATGCGAATCATATATCCATACTCGCTTTTATTCCCATCAACTTCTCTATTTTTCGGCAATGGAAAGCAAAATTTGATCTGGTTGGCTGCACCCACTACAATTTGTGTACTCAGATCCCCTAATAAAACCATATCGTTTAAGAATATATATCTAATCAGAACAAATGCTATACCATCAGTTTTCTTCATACGTTCTCCACTGGTTTTGATCTAAACTATCAAAAATAAATAATCATACGAAAGATATAAATATTAAAACCTTAAGGATTGGTTCACCATCTCTAGGCGCAGTTGCTTACTTTGATTATACTTGGCCACAAATGGAACCCTAGCCTAAAATACCAAGAACATAAACAAAACACACGTTAACCAAACAAATAGAGTTCCCAAATCCATAAGCCATGTACAAATCATGAAGTAGGGAAAAAATCATATTGTTATAGGAAATACAAAAATATAGAGAATCAATATGTACTACTAAAATGACCCAGTTCAGATGATTAACGCTCAACTGACAAATTGAAACAGTATGATGTAAATTGATCATATTAGTGCTTCGTCTCTCGTCAATGATAGTGTAGCAGCAGGCTCTACGTTCTAGTGTTTTGTCACCATGTTTTCAAAGAGATTTAGCAGCCAAGGGAGGCTGAGAAGAAGTTTGAGATGGTGAAGGAGGCGGTAGATAAGATAAAAAGTTAGGGTTTTATGTTAAAAGAGGTTATGTATCTTGAAAGTGATTCAGTCCTCATTTACCTATCCATTATATTTTGTTACGTAAATTCTTGATTCCTATTGGTTGGGGGCCAGAAGCTCTAGAATTCAAGCTTTTGGCCTAACTTTCAATGTGAGGCCAACAATTTCTACTTAAATTATATATACAATATTACTTTATATTATTAAAAACGGGCCCGTAGCTCAGCTGATCATCCCTGTTTCCCAAAGTTTCATGCGCTCTATGAGGTTTCAGGTTCAAGTCCCCAATGACGTAATATTGCAGGAATTAACATGGAAGATAGAGTTAGCTTTCTCCCCTTGTGACACAATCTAAGCCCCACCATACACTTCGGCTCCCTTGGCTAGGTTACCCATGAGGATCGCTGATAGGATAGCACAGCAACCTGTTCAATTAATGTAGTAGTATGTTGTTGGAGCTTAGCTTGTTAGGCTTCCAACTAGTCAATGTAGTACTCTTTATCCAATTATATTATACCTATTATAAATTATATTAGTATACCTATTATAAACATAACATCACTATATATGAACAGTGATCTGAAGGTGTAAGTTTCATTTGGATAATTTTTCCCCTATTCCATGCAGATTCAAGTGATGAGAAATAAATAATTTGAGGGTATATTAGTAATTTGATTTGTTTGAAAATTACCATAGGATATTAGGATAATAATTTACGGACAAAGGTAATGGACCCGGATCCAGCTTCGACGTGTGGACGCATTTGCGAGATACTTGTTACGGAAAGAGACAACTCTCTCTTGTTATATGTATAGTAGGAGGATAAGAACTGTGTAAGAGACAGATTTCTTTTAAATGCATGAATCTCTTTTTAGCTACGTATGTCATGGTGGATTTTTCAGCTACGTAAAGATAAGAACAGCAGATTGATTTAAATATAATTTTACAGAAAATGTTCAAGATCCAGAATTATGCATTTCCATAACCAATCTTTAACCCCTATAAAATACGCCACGGTGGGATTAATAAAATACACCAAAGACCAAAATCCTTTTCCAGTAGCAAGGATCGGGTCGGGTAGGAGACAAATTTAACTCCCGAAAATAGAGCATAATTTTTATGCCGACCTGCCCAAGCCTCGCACAACCCGTAGGCAATAAAATAGAGGATTAATAAAATACACCCTCCTTCCAAAATTCTGTCAAGACTCACCATATTGATTTAATTCATATCTAACCATACGTCTATTGAAACTGATCAACGCCTAAGATTTATTCTAAATATGAAAATTACTGATGTGCCCTCAGGTGGCGAACAAAAAGCTTGTGAAGTCATTGAATCATCGATACGAGACGTATTTAGGGGCTCTATTAAGCTGAGTCTTGTGTCCAGTCCATCTCATTTCAGTTGTTACGATTTGTTACCTTTTTAGTTGCAAGTTTAATAAGATATGGAAACACTCGGGATAAGTATAAGAACGAGTTACCCTTGAGTATCTTTAGGAGTAAGTTGTTAGGATAACTTCACAGGCTTATGAAGTTCTGATTAGTCAAAACTTTTCTAGGGTTTAGTTGTATAGGAATATAAGTAGTCTATGTTTGTTCTATGGGATCTTTAGCAGTGTTCTATTCTCCACCTTTGGTAATCGCCATCTTCTCTGAAAATCTTAGATAATACGAGACTCTTCGACCGCTTCTAAGGTAAATGTCAAAGATGAGCAATAGGAGCAAACCTGCTCTAGATACCACCTGATGTGGCACAAATGGAAGTAAATAGTTAGTAACGTAACACACAAGAGAATTCACTCCTTAATCTGTAAAATAACTCCAATCCAGGAGTTAGAATGGTAATAACTCTAATCCAAGAGTTAAAATAGACAATGTTTATAACCAAAATACTGAATCGATAATAATATTAAGATATATCAAGATAGCAAGATGATTACAATGGACTAGGTGATACCCTACTGTCACATACAAAAATCTTGAAGGATATTCAAGATTCGTTGAAGGATTTTAAGTTTAGGAAGTCAGACCATGCTGAGTATAACCAAAAAGTAGAACGACGTTCTTTTGGTCATTTGCAGGACCAAAGATTTCATTCCAGGGGAAATGACAATTGAGATCTGTATGGGTCAAGAAAAATTTTCAAAAGAGGCCCAAGTCGCACGTCTAATGTGCTTGGGAAGGCTGGAGATACTGGATTTACAGGAACAAAATCCGGTAGAAAACCTGTTCGAGACCGACGAGGAGTTTCAGAATATGACTTCGCTACTGATAGCTTAATGGATTTTGAAGATGTAGATGATGTCGTGCCAAAAAAACCTATGCAGGAACGAACAGTGATGACAAGTGACTTCAGTCGTCCTATCCAGGACAACTGTAATTTCATGCAACATCGTCTAAGATATGACCCAGTTTCGTGGCGACATGGACGACAAGACCTGAACGAGTGGGAAGAAGAATACTTTAATGTTGATTTCCAGTATGAAGATGCATCTCAAGTGAATGCAATCCATAATGGAGATCATGAAAAACCAGCATACAAGATAAAGTTAGAAGTGCAAACCTTTGATGGTAAGATCGATATTGAAAGTTTTTTATATAATATTGATGTTGTTGAGGATTTTTTTGAACGTATGAAAATTCCTGAATCCCAACAAGTCAAGTTGGTCTCAAACAAACTAAAGGGAGGAGCTGCTTTATAGTGGAGACAAACCGTACACAATAAAAGGCTTAGGGGTGAACCTGCAATCACCTCTTGATTCCATATGCGATGCATATTGAAGATCTGATTCCTTTTGTCCGATTATGCTCAAAAACTTTTTCAGAACTATCAACTATGTTCACAAAATAGAAGGCCAGTATACATGTATACAAAAGAATTTTATCAACTGGGTTCAAGGGTTAATCTACCTGAGACGGAGGTACAACAGGTATCTCGATATCTTGGTGGTTTAGATCCTGAAATCAAAGAAGTTCTGTACCTACATCCAATATCCACGGTAACTGAAACCGTAAGTTTAGCTCAAAATATTGAACCGAAACGAACGAAATCAGCACCTGATATTCCAATGGAATTGCCGAAAACACCACTGACTCTTCAACCCCCAACAATACCAAAGGTTCCTACAATCGATGCTTCAATTATAAGTAGTCTTTGTTTCTTCCATTGTAATCAGCTTGCGATCTCTATACATCTTAATATTATTATTGATTCAGTATTTTGGTTATAAACATTGTTTATCTTAACTCTTGGATTAGAGTTGTGCTATAGACTAAGGAGTGGATTCTCCTGTGTGTTACGTTACTAACTATTTTCTTCCAATATGCCTTATTAATCATTGATTTCTACTAAGTTCCTAAGTATTTCTCTTGCTTGTTCTACAAAATCTTCCCGTTGAATCATTGATGCCCTTGGATTAGTACAAAGAGGTAAGAATTTGTTCTTTATTCCACCTCCGGAGTATCTTTCTTAAATCATATTTGATGAAATTTCTAATCGATATTGAATTGCTTATATTGTGTACGTTAAAGTCATTAAGATGAATTTAGGGTTAGATTTTGGATCATATATAAACTATCTGTAATATGTTTTTTTTCCTAGTTGCAAAATATTTTAAAGTGATTTTTTATGTTTTTACAGAAAACTACCAACAAAACTCTTGAATTTTTTTCTTCCAGGAAATGCATCTACATGTAAGGACCCTCAAGCTCGTCATCGTTATTAGGCCGGTAAAGAGACTTTAAGCCGCTAATGACTCAATTAGTTAGTACAGATTTTAATTAATAGAAATTAATCTAACAATGATTTAGATACAAAATTAGTACCACTAGATACATCTCGAAAAGTAATACGAGATAAACTACTTGAACGTGTCATTCGGATACCAGATGAAGAATATTTATCAATTTGTTTACGGAGGTTAAAATAGTAATTTTGGAACTTATCCTTGTGACTTCCCTTTTCCAGAGCGTTGGGTTCCTCAGTAATTTGGTCGACCTTATCCCAGTAGAACCGAGAAGAATTCATTTTCTTCTTTTCTCTTCTTTGTTCTTCTCTTTCTTCTCTTATTTTGTTCTCCTTCTTTCCCTTTCCTGTGAATCTCAATTCGAAGAACTGATTTTGTTATCGTATGATTAATTCATAGAAACTTGTTAGTAAGATGAATCGAAGGTAAAGAAGTTGGTTTTGTGGTTCAATTAGATCGGGAGGAGAAGAATTGATTACTGCTGTAAATTGAATTTAGGGTTTCATTTGATTGAGAGTTTGTTTGGAGTCGGATAAGTTTATTGGGTCGATGATTGATGAGAATTAAAAGGGGTTTTTGTTGATTTATCGATTGGAGAAAGGATCCATCAAAGTGATGCAGATATGGAGAAAGTGATGGTGAAATAGTTAAGCTGGAGTATGGTGGATTGGGATTGTAGTATAGGTTTGTCTTGGAATTATGAGTCATGAAAGGATGGATTGGAGGTTATAGATGAATGTTTAGGGTACTGCTAGGGGAAAAAATATGTCAGGTTGGATGAAGTTGTCATATTTTTGGTTGTGGTCTTGACTTGAAGCTATGAAGGGGATATATTTTGATTCAGCTGAGTTGGTGGTGCTGGTTGTGTTGATTAGGAGTTGTGATGGCTAGCTGAAGACTGAAATGGTGGAGATGGATAATAATTAGAATTTTACTTATTTTCATCTAATGTGATGTTGATGTTGATAATGATGATACTGAGACTATAAATATTAATCAAGGAATAACTGATAAGAGTTGTAAGGTAAATTAATTAGTGGCAGTGTTGCAATGTTGTATATGTGGAATTGCCTGAGTTAAAGTATGAATGGTGTTGTTGTTAGAATTCTGAGTTTATATCTCAGATAATGATGTTGTGTGTTAGTCTGGATTACTTGGTGTTGATCCCAGTGGTCCAGTGATTCCGAGAAGCAATAAATGGTACCTATAAAGATATGAGATTACAAGGGACAAGTGCATATTTTAAAGAGATGAAGTTGTGTGTGTTAAATTGTAGTGGTGGACCAGATAAGATGAAAGTGGTGTTATTGGTTGTTGAAGTTGATGGCTGCGATTGAGTTCGAGTCGGGTTGTGTGGGTGTGTATTTGAGTTTCCATTCAACTAATAATAAAGAAAAGTTGAGATATTTTGAGTTGCTGTTGTTATTGATGCTAAGAGGATATGGTAGAAATTTAATTGAATGTGAAGAAGTTATGTTTTATAACAAATTGTAATGGTTGGATTTTGATTCAAGCCTAGGAAATAGGTTGATAGAGATTGTGTGTTTCCATTTGTGTTTTGATTGTGCATCTTGTCTTGTGTTGGAAGATTAGTGTACTAAGCCTATGCAAAGGCTAGGCCTTAAATATTTCTGTCCAGTCAGATGCCTGACTGAAGCTGTTTTACCTGACTCAGATATCTGAGTGAGTTGACTCATTAACCAGACCTGACCAGACTTGACTCAGTGAACCTTGACCGAGTTAACTACTTTGATTAGACTTGACCTTGGACTTTGACTTTGACTTAACCCTAGACGTTGACTATTAGTTGACCTTTGACCGTCAGCTTGACTGTTAGTTGACTAGGATGAACCTTATTTTCCTATCTTCATAAATTGGTCCCCTTATGGTCTGAATTAGCTTTTGACTTCTCTACATATTTGTATGTCTTCTTAAGACTTATCTAATGGACTATAGAACCAATCTAATTGAATTAGTAAATATTTATATATGCTAAAGATAAATAATGAAAATGTGTTACACCATTAATGACTTAGAACCATTAGATAGTTCACTTAGTCTATAACTAGAGACTTGTATGAAATATTGTTATGAGCCTTGTGTGAACCTTTTTTCTAATCTCTTAGACTTCTTGTTTGATTAATAGTTCATCTTTATTAACAACGATCGATTCAAAAGACGAAATAGTGGATTATGGATCTCGAGGTAGATAGGCGAGGTTTGTCATTAAAATAAGTGGGAATCGATAACGAACTCTCTTGTATTCATTATTGTTTTATGAATCTAATTATATTGCGGAAGGTATGCATATCTTTGCTAGTATATGATTTTTGTATGCATGTATATATGTATGTAGTACAAACTAGTTTTCTTTCACATTTTGGGATGGGATTGGATCATTAGAAAAAACTAATATATGTGTTTTTGGAGTATTTACTTATTTTGAAAATGTGATTCTTTCCATTGACTGGAAAGCAGTTACAATCTTTATTTACTGTTTGCATGAAAGGGAGAAGGTTTCCTTTTGATTGGTGTGAGATATGTGCCTCAAAGGTTATATCTAATTTAAGCAAATCTATAGGATTGAAAATTGAGAGCAATATTATATAGTCTTGAAAATTAAGTACAATATAATTCCCTATTTTGAGTATGGGAAACTCATGTCTCATACATGGATGTTTATTGCTTCTTTTGGATTACTTTCAAAAAGGTTATTATATTATGTTTTGGTATTTAGGGATATATGATGGTTGGATTTACGCGTGGGCGGTTAGGGCTCTCCACTGTATAAGCACTTCTGTTGGATATAATGTTGTTACCATTAGTTTTTTTGGATACTTGCTATGTAGAATGCGCGTATAAGTGAGGTACAAGTAAGGTACACATCGTTTATGACTTCGAGGCCGGAGGAAGATTCCACAACAGTCATGCCTTGCTACTCTGAAGAAAGACGTCGCTCAACTATTATTTCTGTTGTGAATGTTCTCCGAATGATTGGTTGGTAGAACTTTATATTTCAGTACAATTAATATTTTAATATGCTTTATCTGTTTTTCCTGTTTTATCTGTTTTTAGCAAAACCTGCATTGTCTTCAAATCATACTAGTGATGATAACATAAAAGTTAGTTTTTATTTTTATTGGGCACCCCTTTTAGGGATGATGTGCTCACTCAATTTCCACTTTCAGTTTCAGAGACATATTAAGATGTGCACGTGGCGATGGTCATTCGAGTTTTGGAAACTTCGAGGAGTTGTGTGCGTTTTTTGGTTAGCTTCTTCCATGTTATTTTATTTTATATTATATTGGTTTTGCAAACCATCTCACTATTGAATATATATCATTTGAGAGGAGCTCTTGTATTTATTTTAGAGAAGGTTTAGATTCTGGTTAAACTTTGTTTACAACTTCTTTCTGAAAGTTTAATTAAATGATTTAGATCCTCAGTTCCTCAGTTCATAGTTAATCTCTTGGATTAGTCAGCTGCTATCTTAGGGGGCGCTACACTACACCATCCAGGCATTCTCCTTAAAAGTCCTTGATAGGAAAAAAATTGACAAGACGAATTTCAGTCGGTAGATTTTCTTGGTCAATCTATCATTTTTGTTTTTTTCTTGGAATCATAAGTTTTTTTTAAAACGTATTAATAGCAACTAATGTTGAAGGACTCTCTTTTCATGTACATAAATGGAAAAAAATATCTCCTTCCTTTTCTTTAATCTGTTTGAAACTCAAAAACCCTCACCTAAAATGGTACAGGGCTACGAGTATTAAATACTAAAGTTATAAACAAAATAAAGCTACAGTCCAGTTATATAGTTCCGGACGAGTTTGATAGAAAATGATATTTGACTAAAGTACCTTCTAATCATATATATGAGGCGAGTCAGACCTCGAGTCATATATCAAGAAAATAAAAATAAAAACAAATGATTTGACATGTAAGTCAAGCAAATAGAGTTGATGAAATTGATTTTTACTCTTTACATGTAGTTTGAAAAAAGAATGGTAAAATTGTTGAGGGATAATACCATCAAATTATATACGGAGTAATTGAGATTATATTGCTTTACTATGAAATATAATGAATTACATGAAATGAAGTGAACTGTTGTCATTTGAAGTATAGTAAATGTAAAAACCGTTGATACACATAATTTGTATGTTGCACTTGTAAAAGCGGTTTAAATGTTAAGTGTTAAAATGCTTATATTTTTTTTATATTGGTGGAAGTAGTGAATATGCTTGCAATAGGTTACAATCTTCTCGAATTTTTTGCAAGGATCCAAAAAAATTATGTCTAAGCATGCTTGTTTTCGGTTTGAATTTGTGTCTTAGGTTATGGAGTTGGCTGGAAATGAATCTAGAGATAATAATAGAATCATCCCAAGCCTTACTTAACTAGATGTTAGGAAAGACGATGTATTGGGAAAGCTTCTAACAGTTGCAGCTGCATCCGCATCATCCAAAAAGACTAAAGCACCAGTCAAAGAATAATTAAGTCATCCAAAGAGCATTTAGTAATATAATAAACGAACATCGAAAATGATATGTAGCCCCGGGATTTTTAAACCAATAGTTGACACCGCCTATGTGACAAATTTGTATTGGTTCAATCCTTTCCTGGTGGGGTGGGGTGTGAAGGAAATCAATAGTGGATGTCGCTTCCACATAGTAGTGTAAGATTTTGGTGTCAAAATTGGAGGTCCTTGTAGTCTCCTAGCACCCACCTGAGTTATACCTGACTCAGGTGGTGGATACAGTATTCGGATCAGAGAAGCGTATTACACTACATGGCATGTATTCCACAGTTGAAGGGTAATTCTCGTCTTTTTTTCGCACGTGTAACCTCAAATGTGTGTGCATTTGACATCTTAATTGTTACATTAAAATTTATGATGAAATAAGTTACTTATGTATAGTTGTTTGAGAAAATAGGTAATATTTGGAACTGTTACCGCATTTTTGGGTTATTATAGATTGATGAATTATCTTATAATATACCAAATGATATTTTATAATTGTAGAAAACATCAAAAATTCTTTATAACCTTACAAGTTCCAAGATACATTATAAACATGTATGCACATTATCTAATAGTATTTACATACAATTGAACTAGAAATATTATATTTATAGGATACCTCCCTATATTAATAACCTTCATATATCAATAAATTTATGAATCCCCAAGTGTATTAATACATGGAGGTTTTACTGACATAATCATAATCACATCATTAAGAGATTCTCATTTATCAAATAACAGAGGGTTTGGGTTTGGTTTAGATTACTTTGTGTAATTATGACTCTTTAAATTGATAATTTAGATTTGAGGTTTCAATTAGGATGTAATCCTATTAGCTAAGAAGGTTTAGTATTTGGGACATCACACTCTTAATCTAGCAACTTCAATTAATTTTTGTAAACTTAACGATTCTTTTTTATTTTCTTAATTGATTTGATTAATTAATTTAATTTACTTGTAATTGTTAAGCATTTGTAATTCATCTATTTCATGATTAGGTACTGGAAGCACGTCATTATATTTTTCATTTTATTCTTTTTATCATTTGATTTCTATTGTTTTGATCCTAGGGTTTTCCTTGAAAGAATAGTGATAATATCGATTTTCACGGATTATGACTCAGTTTTACAGAAAGAAATTATAATTTCACTAATACAACTGATTATTAGAGTTGAAAATTGCAATAATCAACAGTCATGACATACACTTTTTACAAGTGGAAATTTAAGTTTCCATCACAAACTTTAATTTTCCCCGACTGCGCCACATTATTGCACGTCAAACGAAGAATTGTCATAAACCTCCCATGATAACTGTTAGGATTTAAGGGTTGAAAGAATCTTACGTATTTTTGGAACCGAAAAACAAATAGACGTCGTAAAAAACAGATAAAAATGAGTTATTTTAGAAATTATTTGTAGGAGTTCAAACGTCTTTTCACAAAGTAAAAACTATCAAATAATCCTGATATCAGAATAACCGTGTCTACAGGACTCTGCACTCTTCCCCACCAATCATTCTAGGAGATATTCCGATATTTAACCACCCAATGAGAGACAAAAGGATATCAACAATATCGGTAGGATGGTCCATTCCAAATACCAACTGGATCAAGATCAACACTGATGGAGCTGCCAGAGGTCATCCCGGATTTGCAGGGGCATGGTTCATCTGCAGAGATTCAAATGCACGACCGTTATTGTCTCTAGCTCAACCACTGGGAATTACAACTGAATTAACTGCGGAAACTTGGGCTATTCTTTTGGCTTCAGGAACATCAACATAAAGACAATGGACAAAAGTTCTCTTTGAAACCGACTTTAAAAACCTACTGGGCTTCAACACTTCCTCTACCCCTCCACCTTGGCACATAGCAGGAATGATTGAAGAAATAAAATTTAGATTTCATCATATCCCGCAGGCTGCTATTCGGCACAACTATAGAGAAGGAAATCAAGCAACCGACGGGTTGGCCAATCATGCGGCGGATGGAAGTCAGACAGGAAGTTCATCAACCAAAATATGGGACAAGGCAATCCCATCTTTTATTAATCAAAATTTATTTCATGATTCTGCGGGTACCACATACCTAAGACAAATTGTAAACTAATTTCTTTTAATAAGATGTATGCTTCAAAAAAAAAAAAAAAAACCTTGTCTATATGGTCCTATTGACTTGGTCCAATTTCTCTAAGGTCCTTTTTAAAAATATATGTTTAGTTTGGTCGTATAAATTATTTTTTGGTCCTAAGTTGGACACTATCCACGCAGGATGATTTCTATGCGGTCATTATTTTTTAAATAGTGTCAAAAATACCCCTATTCTCCGGGGTTATTTCTTCTCTGTCTCTTGATAAAAAAAAGTACTTAAAAGTGAAATATCATTTGAACCATAAGTCAAAATAATGAACTCGGAGGATAAACTAGCATACGAGTTCATTCTACAAATAATCTAAGCATACGAGTTCATTCTACAAATAATCTACCATACGAGTTCATTTTACAAAATGAACTATTATTACGAGTTGATTCTACCATATGAGATATCATTAGGAGTTCATTCTATAATATGAACACTTATCACGAGTTCATTTTACAAGATGAAAACCAATAATTAACACTTATTACGAGTTCATTCTACAATATGAACTACCATAATTAACTATTACTACGAGTTCATCTTACAAAATAAATTACCATTCCTGCAATATGAACAACTTTTATGTTCTAGTTCATTCTACAAAAAAAAATGAACTACCATAATTTTCTACGGAGATGGTCAATATCGGTTGTACCGGACGATATTATAGGTTTTTATCGTGGATCGGAAAAATGTATACGATATCTAAAATATCGGCGATATGAGAACTGAATAATAAAATACGCTCATATCGATCGGTACAAACTGATATATCGGGTTCACCGATATAATGATTATAACGTTAAGGTTTATTTTATAGAATAAATTATTTAGATCTGAAAATTTGTAATCATATTCTTTCTTTATACCCTTGAAAACTCAATCCAATTCATTAAAGAAATTTCCAACTATTTAATTTTTCTTAATGATGGTGGAATGAGATTGAATTTTTACTGTGAAGCTTTTGATCTTGAGAATTAATGCATCATATGGCACCCATTTTTTTAGGTTCAAATATTTATGAATATTTTTATTCTAGTCTTAATAAGATATCACCGATAAAAACCGATATAATCTTTTGTATAGGTGTATCATACCCGACTGATACGATATTAACTACTTTGTTCCTTCCATAAACTAGTTTAGTGTTTATTCTTGAATATGAACTACCACATTATGCCGAAATAAAATAAAATTTTGAAACATAGTACAATGGGTACTTGCGTAGATATTCCCAATGCCTCTCCGAATATATACAATTTATTAATTTTTTGATAGATATTTAATTTGTGATTTTTTGATGTTAAGAAAATAAATAAATTATTACAGGAAAATAAAAAAGAGAGAGAATATAAAAACTACACAGTACAACTATGTATCATGTGAACATTTAAGAGAGAGAACATCAGGCTTCAATCCATTCAAACCAAAATGATGATTGCATGATTGCTTACAAGATTATCAAAAACACCAAAATACATGATGATCAGAACCCAAATACAAATGGAGACACCAATTGCTAATGCATCACGAAGAGAAAGATCCATGAACCGCAAAGACATCCAATTTTTGTAGATGTAGTAGTGATGAATGATGGTGTGAACCGGAATAACTCCAACCATTTAAAATGATTATCTTCTTCAATTAGAGAAGCTTTAAATAAAATGGAAAAAATTTCCCAAAATGTTGTAGATCCAAATGAATCCGGGTGCCCTAAATCCCAATTGTTGAAGATGAATCCAAAGCGACGCCGAGAAGAATCATTGATATTCTTGTTGAATCGAGAATAACAAGCCAAGAAACACCATGAAGATTGGAAAGAACCACTATCAAAGCGAAGAGAAAATTGTTCAAAAGCCGAAGAAAAGATCGCCCAAACAATGAATAAATGTGTCAATAGACACCTAAAAAAAACCAAAAAGCACAAACTAGATTATTTTTATTCATAAAAAGCTAAAATTCCTTGCTCAAATCTAGCCCAAAAGGACCGGATCTGGGCAAGAAGACAGAAGAAGTTTTAAGTTTTTTTTTTTTTTTTTTTAGGAGAGAGGGAGGATGATAAAAGATCAGAAAAAAAAAGTTGGTGCTTTAGATGTCAGCATGTTTCTTTTTTTGCTGACGTGGCCCCTCACTCGGCGGAAGTCATACGGTGTTTTTTTTAATATTTGAGTACGATCTGACTCGGACCTAACCCATGATCCAGACCTATTTGAGTCAGGTAATAAAATACCCCTGACTCATGGGAACAAACCATTGACTCATATTTTTGAGTTAGATGAGTCAGATCCGACTCAAAAAACAAATATATCGAGTCAGATCCAGATGAGTCGGGAGAAAACAAACAAGGTGTAGCTAGTGACCACCTAAAATAGGACCAAATTGAAATTGTCCCAACTGAAAAATTATATCCTTTAGAAAAATTAAATTAACTTCCATAATTGGGTGAAATGTTATTTTTATGATTACATTTTATAATTCGTAGTTATGGGTTTTTTATATATACAAAATCTTAATGATGGGTTTTTAATATGGAAAATAAAACCTTGCTTGATTAGGGTATACCCAGATTAATTGGTGTATAAACAATAAGACAAAATAAGGTCATTATGAAGTAAAACCAAGCCACCCCTTAACCTTGTATTTTCTAAATGGCTAATATGGCCTTGGTTAATTAACACTAAAATTCTAATTAGGTTAATTAATTGAGTTTAGATTAAAATTTTGAAATTAAGAATTCACTAAATTAAACCTTTCATCCCACTTATGATTTCGATCAAAAAAATTAGATTTTGAAAATGCACAAGGCCGGCAAGGTTATAGTTTGAATAAAATGCCGGCTAAGTTTCACCGGCAGGGTCCACTTTGAATACGCTGCCGACCTTGATCCGTCGGTATTGTATCGGTTGAAGAACACGCCGAGTATCTTGGAACAGAATTTTACGTTTGGCATGGTAAATTTTCCTACAATGCCGGCGGTTATAACGTCGGCAAGAAAATAGTTTTTATCACTTCCGGCTGACATGTAGCCGGCAGGTTAGGGATTTATAACCTTGCCGACTTGTACTTATACCAAACAGAAAACATAAAATATGGAAGATGTAATTCACTTTATTCATGCAATTTTGGTTACTACATTGATTGAAACATAAAAACGAATGCACTTAGCATGTGCATCAAGCCTTTAAACCCCTAGGAAACCCTAGTGGTCGAGTTATAGTCTCGTGAGGGCTTACATAGAGGTATACCCACAAAACCTACACTAAAACTTCTAAAACCATCAATATTCCTCCGACGAAGACGATACGGCATCCAAGTAGTCCGGGTTATCCACCGGGATGCTATCGGCCAAGAAGTGATAGCTTGCATCGAATGCGATTGATTCCCCCTTTACTTCCAAGTAGCGCGCTTTCACGGCTTCGTGATATAAAAACAAGTTTACATTTGTTAGTGGTGTTTTGTTGGAAGATAACACAACATGGGGTACGTAAAAAAAAATCACAAAATTACTTACAAATTGTGCAATGGACAAGGTGAAGGGGCGAGTGTTAAAAATCCGAGGTTTGGAGAGCTAAAAAAGCAAGTATCGCATTTTCGATTACTAGGTGCCTAGCTTAGACTTGTTGAATACTTCTTGCATTAGGATGCCCAAACTCGCCGCAAAATTTGTTGTGTACCCTAGCCCAAAATGTTTTGTAATCCTCCCTTTCGGAGGATTGACATCTAAGTCGATATTCCCCGTACCAAGCTTTGGTGATTGCCAAATATTCATTTGAATCAAACGATGCCATTGTTGTTTGTAGAGAGCTATTGAGTGAGTTAGATGGAGTGTATGATGATATGAGATTTGCAGAGTATATGAAACTATTTGTATGTTGTTTTGTAGAGAGAAATAGTGTATTTATAGGATGGTGGCCAAATTTTCCGTTATAGTGTCCAAGTACAAGTCAATCAATGAAATTGTACTTGCCAAACACAGTCATCAAGGGTCCATAGTTTAATGCAACAACTTCATTTCTTAGATGGATTAAACCTTGATTTCTAGCATCCCGATACGGATCAAAAATCACCTCCTCCACAGTCAATTCGTCGATGGCACTTTGGAGTTTCATAAGCTGTTGCGGCATTTCCTTATCCTGAGTACCCTTAAAACTGTACTTTTGCGCTCTTGGCCTATTAACCGCAACACTCTCATTCACTTTGATGTAGGAGCTGTCTTTGAACAAGGAAGGGAAGTGCTCATATATCCAAACCTATGAAAAAAAAATTTTAGTAAGAACCTTATCTTACGAGAATATTCGGTAATATAAATGTTTTAGACAATAAAATTACCTGGAAGAGACATGTGTTTCCGTTAACTTGCTTAGTGAGTGCTCTAGAATATTTTGTCAACTCATTGTTTAAGAAGGCGACCACCGCAATACCCCAAGAATACTCACGCATCTTATTTAAGGGATCTAATAGTTGCAAGTAGCCGGCCTCGACTTGGTTTTCGGAACTGTCGGGGAAGATACATTTTCCCAGGACGTATAGCAAATAACCATCCGCGGTAGCATTGATTCGCACCGGGTTCACCATTACTTCCATTTCAAGGATTGACTGTGTATCCCATAATGTGTCCCTCAACCTCTTCGCATTAAACTTCTTGGCTAGACCACCAACCTTCATGTCAAGAACAGCCCCCGTCTGAACCTGATTCCAACCGAACAATTTCTTTCTCAAATCGTAAATCTTCTCGAAAGATATCGAATTATCGAATCCCTCACAGACTGCTTTTCCCTCAACCTCGAGGCCTAGAATTTGTTGAGCATCATCGGGAGTTATGGCCATCTCACCGAACGTTAATAACATAGTATCAGTCTCTCCGTAGAATCTTTCATAGAATGCAGAGACGGTAACTTTATCAAGATTAATATTCGAACTCTCCACCACAGGCATCAACCCGGAGTTCCTCATAATCACTTTCACATCCTCACATTCCTTGTCAAGATCCCAAGTATGAGCCATTGAACACGAAGCTTGGCGCCTCATGAGACGGATGGCATTCTTGTGATCCTAAATACCAAAAAAAAAAAAAAATGAAAAGAAAAGAAAAGAAATACAAACACTTGACGCAAATTTAATTAAGATAGTTACACACTTGAATAAAGAACAAAGATGGATTAAGATTACTTACGATAGTATTATGGATCTTACATGCCCATGAGTCTTTGTATCCAAAAAGAACTTTTCCACCATCTTTTTGGGTCCCCCTTGGGTCCTCATCTTTTTTCTGTGTAACCATCAAGTGTTTGGGAGGCATGTGAGAATTAGATGGTTTAGTGATCACCCTCTTCCTCGCTCCGGTTGAAGTTGAACCCGAAGCTTCGGTGGGTTCAACAATTTTTTCTCCATCTCCTTCTTATTCTTCATTTCCTTCTTATTCTTCATCTTCTTCTTCTTCTTCTTCTTCTTCTTCTTCTTCTTCTTCTTCTTCTTCTTCTTCTTCTTCTTCTTCTTCTTCTTCTTCTTCTTCTTCTTCTTCTTCGTGTTCCTCTTCCACTTCAACAATTTTATCTTCGACGGTTTTCTTACATTTATCTCTATTACCATCATCATCATCATTACCTCCTCCAACAGGTGGCATGTCTTGATCACCATCATCATCATCATCATTGTTGCCTCCTCCAGCAGCCGGAATTCTTTCATCAACATCATTATCATCACCTCTTCTACCAGATGGAATTGATTGGTCTTCATCTGGAGTGTCGTCTGAATACTAGGTGCAGATGGTGGTTCTGGATTATTCCTTATAATGTTCTTTGTCGTTCCCGGCTCAACATATGCCCCTCGATGTTTTGAAGACAAGATTTTATCACCAACACGAGGAGGGTTTGAAGTAGGACTACTAAGAGCTGATTTCAGAGCAGCTTTCTTCTTTGTTGTTTGCAATCTGAACAAGAATAATTCATATAAAAAAACATCAAAGGCCGGCAGTGTATACATATACAACATATCCGGCTGACAAATGGCCGGAATGGTCTAACAAAAGATGAGTGCCGGCTAAGAAAAATCCGGCAGTGTATTATAAACATAGCCTTCTGGCGCAGAAATATTTAGGATTTTTCACTAAAATAGTCAGAAGGGTCCATTTTCCATACATCGCCGGCTTCAAAAACGCCGGAATGGTTTTATGTAAGTACCCTTTCGGATGCAAAAATTCTAGGCATCAGGAAACATTCTACACAAGTAGCCGGAAGGGTAAAAAATAATAAGACGCCGGCGACGTTAAATAAAAACTGACGCCGGAAGGGTATACATATGGATAATCTGCCGGAGCTGCTACTAGCAGTTACACAAACTACCCAGCCGGCAGGTTCTTCAACCTTATACCTTTCCGGCTACTCCCTAACTATGAAACCCCGAAAAGGTCTATAAAAAATACATTTCCGGCGATGCAACTGCTAATTCAAAAATTCGAATTTTCTGACCTAATTTGACATGCAAACATGAAATAGAAGTACTAGAGTGAGTTTAAACAAGCTCTTACTTTCTTAATCGCACCATTTCGCGTATTTTAGCTGGTCCAATCTCTTCTTCTTCAACCGTTTTTTGCTTCACTTTCTTTTGAACCAAACTTGCAATTCCAGGGTTGTATTGATTGGGTTTTTGATTTGCGTCTTTCATACGAGTTCCCTTACGCCGTGGTGGATCCATTGATGAAGATTAATCGGAGTTTTCGAATCGACGATGTTAACGAATTAATCGACGCGTTTTGGTGGTGGTGGAGGTGATGGAGCCGGTAGGGTTGTGGAGGGAGGAGAAGAAGAGAAGAAGATGAAATGAAAAAAAAAAAAAACTGATTTAGAGTAATAGATTTTTAAAGGGTAAGGGTATTTTTGTAACTTACCCATTAACACTCCCCCTAAAACCCACAAAAAATTCCCTTTAAAATTGGGTACACCCCAATCAAGTCGGGATAAAAAAAAACTGGACTAAAAATGATTTATTTCCTTTTAGAAAAGATAATACGACGAAAATGTTAAAGTTGACCAAAAGGGTACCGTCTATATCCCGGAAATGATGACGTGTATGACTGCATTACAAATACAGTAAGAACAATTTTTTGAATGCGCTCCCGTCCCCAATTTACTATTGGATGTTGTACTTAGTCAACCTTTACTATTCCCATACTTGACCAGTCAACTAGATATGGTTAATACTCTCTTCATCCCACTATTAAGTGACCTGCTTTAAATTTGCATAATTTTTAAGGCAAGAAAGGAAAATAATACTTTTAAGCATTTTTTTACAATTATACCCTTATGGATAATAACTAGTGAAATTTAAAAATGATTTATTTCTCAAATTACTCCACGGATGTTCGCAAACTTCATACCATTAAAAAATATTTTTAAAACACATACGTAACGAATATAAACATGTCTATCAAATTTTTTATATTTTTTATAATTAACTAAAAGGATAATTTAGAAATATCTTCTTGTTTAGTGATATGGGTCACTTATTAGTGGGACAAAATCTAAAATCAAATAGGTCACTTAATAGTGGGACGGGGGGAGTATTACTTTACTTCCCCTCCTTAAACAGTCACATGAATTCTAAGAAGACTCGGTTAAAATTTATTCGCTGATTGTAATGTATATATCGTATGTATGATTTATGTCAATTATTAAATTATAGTATCTAAAGAGATATTATATTGAAAATGATTTTTCAACAGGCTAATGTACGCCGAATTTTGTATGCCGAATTCATATTTCTAAAATGAACACGTATGTATGCCATTCTGTATTACTTTCGAATCACGATCCGTTAACCGGATTTTTTTACTGAAATTCACTTTTATGAATCTGTATAATACTCGTACATATCCCATTCCGAACGTTTCTTATACGCCGAATTGCTAACTAGGGTTTAGTTTCCCGATCTGGACATGTATCGATGGATGTTAGGATGAAAATAGTTCAGAGATTAGCAATTTGGGGTTAAATATGTAACACTGGGTCATGGGAATTAAGCTGCAGCAATAGACACACCAGGGATATCGAATGCTACAGTACTTCAGGCCATTATCAGTTTTATTTTTAATCGAATACAAAGAAGAGACTAGAGAGGAGTTAATTAATTACTATTAATGAAGTCCTTTTTAATGCAGTGCGTTGATAGCTTGACTTCTCTCTTGACTCTCTTCTTCACCACACATTTGAATGTTAAAACGTCTGACACGGTGCTATAGCCATCGAGAAATGATGAACCTTATCCTCTGGGGGAGATGCTACACCTACCGACATCGTTTCCGGTAAAATCTTTCGAGAGGGAAATAGACAGTGCTCTCAACTTCGAGATTGTAAATAGGTTAAAATGGGGCCAGTGTAAGTCGGTAAACCTATCATTTCCGCTATTTTAGCTTCGTATAAAGCAGGTTACTCTGTGATAGTGGTATTTACGTCAGGATGATTTTATAAAAGAAACTTGCTCATACGTCATTTAGGGGACCATTGGATCGAATTATTGTTTTCAAACTAAATAGACGTTCCTCAAATCGGGAAACATTAGCATTTACTATAAATGTATTTCATTTTCCTTGCTACTGAACAACAAAGGTATGGTTAAGAGTATCACTTCATGTCCATCAATGGGGTTTTTCATGGAAGTTGTTAAAAAACCTAATCATCCAAAACATTTTCTTATTACACCTTTAGTCATCACCTTGGTTATAGGTTTTGTTTTGATGGTCACCATCCGAAAAAGGTATTTCGCTAAGGGAACAACCGGAAACAAGAAGTTGCTGTCAAGAACTTATTCAAATCCTCCTGGTAAAGTTCTTTTATTAACTACTACTATCAAGTCCTCCTGGTAAAGTTCTTTTATTAACTACTGCTAAAAACAAAAAAAGACATCCCTAATTTAGTTTGTGGTGGTGAAATTCCTGCAGTTGTTCCTGGATTGCCGTTGATAGGAAATCTACTGCAGTTAAAAGATAAGATAATTCACCAGACTTTTGCAAACTGGTCAGAAATCTATGGACCCATTTACTCCATCAATATAGGAGCTTCTACTATTGTTGTCCTCAATAGCACTGATGTTGTCAAAGAGGTTCGAATATAACCATATTTAGATTAGTGTAAGATTACTTTAAGAATGAAATCAGTATCCATGCTCATGTTGAATATTTTCCTTAAATATTTACAGGCAATTGTGACTAAATTCTCATCCATTTCAAAGCAGAAGCATACGTATGCAATGAAAATACTTACACTTAATACCATCGTAACAAGTGACTCAAATGAATATCATAAGATGGCAAGACGACATTTAGTCACTCACATGTTGGGATCCAGTGCTCAGAAACAACATCGTGCACACAGAGACGCCATGATGGATAACATAGTGAAGCGCTTACAAGCTCATGCGAAGGAAAATCCTCTCAAACCTGTAAACTTCAGACGGATATTCCAGACTGAAGTGTTTGGTCTAACTTTAAAACAAGTAAGCTAGCCACTTTTCTCTTAAATTGTATACAAACTCGATAGTTTTATTTGAGTAATCTTGATGGAAATCCTTGGCAAAATTTAGGCATTGGGAAAGGATATAGGTTCCGCAAAATACATTGAGGGGCTTGGGGTAACTTTGTCAAGAGATGAGATTCAGAAGGTTTTGGTCTTTGATCCACTCTCGGGAGCAGTAGAGATGGATTGGAAAGACTTTTTTCCATATATGAGATGGGTTCCTAATAGACGTTTTAAAATGCACATTGAACGAATGGAAACACGCAGGGTACAAGTGATGAAAACACTTATTGAGGAGCAGCTGGAAAGGATTTCTTCTGGAGAGGTATACTGCTCTCTCTCCATTTTCCAGTCTACATTTATTTGCATTAGTTAATTATGTTACCATTTGAACAGGGAATAAACTGTTACCTGGATCAGTTGGTGTCCTAATGGAAAACGCTTACCAAAACACAACTGACTACGTTGGTCTGGGAGACAATGGTGGGTACGGGAACAACTGTTGTCGCAGCAGAATGGGCCTTGTATGAACTTGCAAAAAATCTAAAACATCAAGTAAGTTTTCGGAACTTAATCTTCATTCATCACATGAGTGCTAGTTTCAACCTAATGGAATTTTCCTTTCCACCTTTATCCGTCAGGATCACCTCTACCATGAAATTCAGAAGCGATGTGGAAACAACAAATATTCGGAGGAGCAATATTCAGAAATTACGTGTTTAAGCTCCATTTTTCATGAAACATTGAGAAAGTACCCCCCTTTTGCTATAGTGCTACCTCTGAGATATGCACATGAAGATACTCAACTGGGAGGGTATAGCATTCCTGCTGGAACTGAGGTGATCGATCGTAAAAATGGAAACCCAAGAATGAGTATTCATTTATTTATTTTTCAATTAACATAGCCTAATTTTATACCCATTTTTCTATGCAAATATAGATTGCGATCAACATCTATGGTTGTAATATGGACAAGATGCAATGGGATGCACCGGAAGAATGGAAACCTGAGAGATTTCTAGACAGTAAGTATGATCCGACGGATTTTTACAAGACTATGTCATTTGGAGGAGGAAAGAGAGTTTTTCCAGGAGCTTTGCAGGGACTTTTGATTACTTGCAGTGCTATTGCTAGATGCATTCAAGAGTTTAAGTGGAGCTTGGAACCAGGAAGAGAAGAACAAAATATGAAAACAGCTGACCACACTAGTCAAAAGCTCAATCCTTTGTTAGCAATCGTAACTCCAAGAGATTACTGATGGAGCCGAGAATAAGTTATTTAATTATTTACGTGAATAAAAAGAATCTGTGTGATGTTTTTGTGTCCTTTTGTGGGAAATGCGGAATTCTTTTTGCTTTAACGTGCTAGGATTTCAGACATATTCCTTATTTTTAACGGTTACGGGACAGATCCCCTTGTGAATTAGTAAATCCGCGATATATTCCCAATTTTCCCATAACAAAACTGATTACAGACCGGACTTTCTCTTTTTTCACTTGTTGAACAAAGAAGATTAACATTAATGATGTGATTGTTTCAGATCCAATCCATGTGAAGGGCGCATGCAATACGAAAAAAAGTCAGACTTTCAAAACTCTAGATAGATTAACATAGATCTTAATCGACAGGTTCTGACGATCTTTAACTCACCTTACGCAATTTGTGGAAACAAAATCCATCAAAAAAAAAAAAAAACATCTTAGACAGTCTATTTCATAAACTATACCCGGCAAAAGATTAGATTTATATCCACTACTCACTCTCAATAACAAATTGTAGATTCGATCGTGATAGGCTGCAAAACAAGTGCCGGCAGTCGTACGCTGACGCTGAACTCAAGCGTTAGATAAATTCTTGATGGGGTTAATAGAGATTCTTTCGATAGTAATTGCAAGCATATTTTCATTTTTCGCATCGACTTAATTAAACTCGGTGATTTCCCAATGTTGCTGAATGATCGATGTCCCATTGTCCGGTATGCAAATTAGGTGGCCAAAGATGATTATTTTGGGTTAGTTCTGTTATGTGATGTGACTGAGGGACAACACGAAAAATATCTATGCACATAAAATATGCTAGGTTCTTGACTTGATAAATGTATTAGTAATAAAAAAATGTATTAACGCGGTGCATAATTTTCTATCGCTTGATTAAACAAGTAGTTCATTGAGTCATTGACTTCTCAAATGGTTGTGAATCGTGATGCGCCAATTGCTATAAATAAGAGTATCTATGGTAACAAATTACTCTAACAGCAAAAAAGGAGAAAAATTTCATTCAGAAAATCGAAGACAATAGTTTTGGATTACAAAAACATGGAAACAAGTAAGGTCATGAGTTTATTTCTTGTGACGTTGATGATCCTCTCGGTCCTTTTTGTTTTCGCAGATGCTGATGATAATAGTTCGTTTGACATTCAGTGTACCAAGTTTGGTGATAACTGTTTGTTCGCACCAAATTGTTGCTCTGGTTCGTGCATGTACGCTGGTTGGATCTCGTGGACATGTGCCTAGCTGGCTAACTAGTTAGTTGGTATGATACAGATTGATACTGTTGGATTTTAATTTTCTTTTTTGTATTTCCTGTTAGGTGTTATGGGGATTGCTGATTAGAGAGTATTAGATGGTTATAAATGCAACCACAATAATATTTGATCGATCAATATCTTCATGATCTTTGATTTCTTCATACATTTTTGTATGTGCATTTCTTGATTTGTGGAATAAATGTATTTCTGGATTTGTATTGTCGAGACATTTAGAATATCATTCATGAGATAGTAACTACACAGTTGTTCAACAATTCAAATCTTGAATTATTAAGGATTGAATTGAAAATGCAAAAACTCATAGCCCCTAACACATGATGCAAGAATTTGGTCTCCGGAGAGAAACGAATTGTAGGGAATTGCTTTCTGAGCAGATATGATAAACATAGGAGTATTTTCCACAATTTCACAAGACTTATTCCAACATTCATATACTTAGGCCGCAATTTTCCAAACTGCAGCTTCATAAGAAACTAAAAAGGATTCTATTTTTTCTGTAAATTGAATATCATTTGATGGTGTGAATGTCATCATTAGCCTCCATTTTTGTTGACCTCGCACAAATACCCTCGAAAGGTAAATAATAACTTTTTTAAAAGCAACTTGTATAAAATTATGTTCAGAATTAGAAGCAACTTGTGCTAGTTACGCCCACTTTTAAAAGCAACTTGTGCTATTTGTTTTCACTTTTCAGAAGATAAGATATTTTTATTAAAAATTGAATAAAAATATATTTTAAAGTACGGATTTTGAGAAGTATTTAAAATTTTTTTTTTTGAAGCATGCATATTAAAAAGGAATTACGTTACAATTTGTCGTGGGTATGTGGTACCCACGGAGTCATGAAATAGAATTTGACTAATAAAAGGCGGGATTGTCTGGTCTCATATTTTAGTTGAAGAGTTTCCCATTTGGCTTTCATCCGCTGCATGATTGGCTAAACCATTTGCTGCTTGGTTTCCTTCCCTGTAGTTGTGTTGAATGGCCGCCTGTGGAATCTGTCTTAATCTATTTTTTATTTCTTCAATCATCCCTGAGATGAGCCAAGGAGGGGGGTAGAGGAGGTGATGAAGCACATACGATTTTGTGAGTCTGTTTCAAATATGACTTTTGGCCATTGTCTTTCTATTGCCGTTCTCGATGCCAATAGGAGAGCCCAAGCTTCTGCGATTAAGGCAGTCGTAATTCCTAATGGTTGAGATAGAGCCATTAAGATTCTAGCTTTTGAGTCTCTGCAGATGAAGCCTGCTCCTGCAAAACTTGGGTGACCTCTTGCTGCCCCATCTGTGTTGATTTTAATCCTGCTCCTGCACATCAGTATTTAAATAATGTTCCCCATTTTAAGAGTAAGTCTACGGGATTCGAATTTCTGATTCTTGAATGTCTAACGATGATATTAATTTCATTCACTGTAGCCTAGGTGTAAGGTCGACCTGGGCCCTAAATGCCTAGTCCCACCATCGAAAAATGCAGGTGGTGATGGTGAAACGTGACAGATCACGGAATTGTTGAGGATTAGGACAACTGTTGCCATCGTGGGTCTATCTGCAAAACAACGACCACAAGGGTTCAAATCAGTTGTCCTCCCAAATTGAGTCATGTTCTGATTTTGGTGCTGTTGGACGCTAGGTAAATTCTAGGACACAGGTTTGCTGAGAGTCCAAATTGAATGGAACTCCAAAAACCGCGTGTGTACTAGGTCGGTGATGTTTATCACAACACATACGGTGATTAATTCCTAACTTGTAGGAATTAATTTGGAGTCGGCCAAGTAAACCTGAAAAAGACCTAGCTAGCTAACTACTATAAATAGGGGTACTTGGAAGTGTTTGTTCATCAATCTCGTAGAGTTCTTCTGAAGAGTGGGAAAGTTAGGATTTTCGGTCTCTTTGTGAGCTTCTTGTTTTTCAGAAAGGGTGAGAGCTGTGTGAGAAGGTAAGAGTTCTCTTTGTAATCACCTTTACGGTTAATTGAATAAATCGTGTTCTTGTCCGTGTTTTTTTACCAAGTTTGGGGTTTTCCATGTAAATCCTTGTCTTGTGTGATTGGTTATCGTTTATCGTTATTCTCTTGGTACTTTGTTTTCTTCTTCGTTTAATCCCAAAGATCGAAATGTTGTGGTGAAAATCCCAACAATTGGTATCAGAGCTAGGTTTAGGGAAAAATAAGATGATGACAAAAGTTTCTATGGGTTCTACGCGGTTCGAGGTAGAGAAGTTCGATGGTTCTATGAACTTTGGTTTATGGAAAATCCAAGTTAAAGATGTTTTGATACAATCGAGATTAGTCAAGGCGCTGAAAGGACAAGTGGAAAGCGGTATCTAGCCTAAAGACTGGCAATATGTTGATTTACGAGATGCGAGTCAAATACGACTATTATTAGGAAATAATGTTTTGGCTATTGTCTCAAAGATTACTTCACCAAAGGAGTTGTGAAGTAAACTTGAAGAGTTGTTGTTTGTAGGTGAAAATGGTTTCTGCTGATTTTGGTAATTGCAGGTGTGCAGGTGAGAAACAATTTAAACCCTAAACAATGTACTGTAAGGGAGTACTTTAGATTCGAGAGATAAATCTGTACAAGTCCCACCTAAACCAAGGAATGGCCGTTCCAGACTTGCTGCGGTCACAAAGTGGATGAGAATGGATTGGTTTTGGGGAGGGAAGCAAGGAAAGTGGTGAGACCAGAATAGTTGATTTTGGAGTAGTAGCTGGGTTACTACGACTTGTTATCAGAAAAGTGATAGAGCTAACAAGGTGAGCTAGCAAGTAAGTATTTCTGAGTGTTGTATCTCCCGTATGAACTTGTTGTTCAATGGAAATAGGTAAGACCTATTTATACAAGTCGGAGTAAAAATGTACCCTGGTTTTATTAAGGAGTGGGAATGTAAATGAGAGGAGTTGGTAACCATATGCATGGAATTGATGTTCCATAAAGTGGTTAACGCATGAAACTGCTAACTTTATGGAATTGATGTCCCATAAAATTGTTAACGCATGTGCTTTATGTCCCATGAAAGTTTCACACATAACTTCCCGTATTTACTAACCGCCTCACCCTTATGACACTTATTTATGACGGGCGTAGTGTACGCCACACGCTGTAAACCGCCAAACCAATACCCAAAGAGGATCCCCTGGTTTGTGTTTATGTCTCGAATGTTTTTGGAAAACATGTAGCACGTTGTTGTGGCTTGGCAAGTCAAGCTCGGGAAACTTGCTAGCCGGGTGACCTTCGACGGTCGAGATTTTGCATCTTGAGAGGAGGGGAAACCGTTGATCGTTGCATGCCTTCGTTTTGGTAGCCGCGTAGTGAGGGACAACGTAATGGCGAGGCTAGGTTGGGTTGCCATTGGCATCGCATGGTTTGGCGTGGCCAAACTTAGGTTTTCGGGCCAAAGGTTACCATGTATGGTCGGGTAACCTTGGATGTATAAGATTTGCTCTTGGGATTGAAGGGCAACCGTTGATTGTTGCGTGATTTCATTTCGGTAGCCGCGTAGGGAAGACAAACAGGGTTGCGCGGCTAGGTTGGCATGCCGTTGGCATGGCATGGTTTGGTATGGCCAAACTTAGGTTTACGGGCCAAAGGTTACCATGTGTCGTCTGGTAACCTTGGAAGGCTAGGATTTTCTTCTGGGATTAAAAGGAAACCGTTGATTATTGCACGCCTTCATTTTGGTGGACGCGTAGGGAAGGCCAACAGGGTGGCGCGGCCAAGGTGTGGTTAGGCTTGGCATGTGGGGCCAAGAGTTCGCCTTGGGCATGGATATCTTTGGCTAGGTGCGATTTTAGCTTATCATGTGGGGCCAATGGTTTTCCATGGGCGTATGGCGTGTCTAGGGCCAAGGCATGGGCGTTTGGGTTGGCATGATGTGACTAGCATGGCTAAGGCCAAGGAAAAGCGCGTTTGGCATAGAGCATCTAGCTTGGCTAGGTTTGGTTTATCTTGGCATGTGTGGCCAAGGGTTTTACATGGGCGCATGGCGTGGATAGGGCCAAGGAAAGCCCGTTTGTCTTGGCATGGTGTGACTAGCATAGCAAGGGCCAAGGCAGAGTGCATTTGGCATGGCGCGGCTAGCTTGGGTTAGGTGCGATTTTGGCTTGGCATATGGGGCCAAGGGTTTTCCATAGGCGCATGGCGTGGCTAGTTTGGGCTATGTGCGGCTTTGGCTTGGAATGTGGGGCCAAGGGTTTCCCATAGGCACATGGCATCACGAGCTTGGGCTAGGTGCGGTTTTGGCTTGGTGTGTAGGGACAAGGGCTTGCCATAGGCGGATGGCGTGACTAGCTTGGGCTAGGTGCGTTTTTGGCTTGGCGTGTGGGGCCAAGGGCTTTCCATAGGCGCATGGCATGGCTATCTTGGGCTAGGTGCATGATCAAGCTTGGGTTTTGGGGCAAAGGTCATTTGGTAAACTTAGACATCCAGGATTTTCTCCTGGAATTTAATGGCAACCGTTCATCGTTGCACGCCTTCGTTTTGATACCCGCGTAGTGAAGGACAGTATGGTGGCACGGCATGGGGCCATGGCGAGGTGCGTTCATCATGGAGCAGTAGGTGTATCTGGCATGATTTTCTATTGGCACGGAGGTGCGGCTAGCATGGTTGGCATGCTTTGACGCGGTTGGTGTGGCTGGCATGATTTTCTATTGGCACAGAGGTGTGGCTAGCATGGTTGGCATGCTTTGGCGTGGTCGGTGTGGATGGCATGATTTTCCATTGTCACAGAAGTGCGGCTAGCATGGTTGGAATGATTTTGCGAGGTCGGTGTGGCTGGCATGATTTGCCATTAGCACAGAGGTGCGGCTAGCATGGTTGGCATACTTTGGCGCGGTCGGTGTGGCTGTCATGATTTTCCATTGGCACAGAGGTGCGGCTAGCATGGTTGGCATGCTTTTGTGCGGTCGGTATGGCTGGCGTGATTTTCCATTGGCACAGAGGTGCGGCTAGCATAGTTGGCATGCTTTGGCGCGGTCGGTGTGGCTAGAATGTTTGACATTGGCACAGAGGTGCGGATAGCATGGTTGGCATGCTTTGGTGCGGTTGGTGTGGATGGTGTGATTTTCCATTGGCACAGAGGTGCGGCTAGAATGGTTGGAATACTTTGGCGCGGCTGGTATGGTTGGCATGATTTTTCATTGGCACAGAGGTGCGGCTAGCATGGTGGGCATGCTTTGGCGTGGTTGGTGTGGCTGGCATGATTTCCCATTGGCATAGAGGTGCGTCTAGCATGGTTGGCATGCTTTGGCATGACTGGCATGATTTTCCATTGGCACAAAGGTGCGTCTATCATGGTTGGCATGCTTTGGCGTGGTTGGTGTGGATGGCATGATTTTTCATTGGCACAAAGAGGAATTAGGGTTTTGGTTGTTGTAACTTTAATTTGAAAAAGGTACCCCGGTAATTATTTAGCGACACATTAAAGGCTTTTCAGTAAATGCGCCCAGTAAATGCTTTATCACTTAAATGTTGTGACGTTACTGTCAGCTAGGGTTTAGTGTTTTACGATTTTAACCTTAAGCTAAAAACCATCATCAACATTAAGTCCACTGCTTAGCTCGGAACATGTGCCTTGTTGCGAGGTTAGCATTTGATGGTGATAGACATGGACGGAATCGAAGCGTAAATCATTCGAAAGATGGTCAGGAGAATCCGACTAACCTTTTTTAGTGGTAAAGAGAGTTTTGGCTTCCCGTGTTTGCGGCACTGCGTAAGTTGTACTAGGAATGCAGACCGTGGAGTGGTGAGATGAAAGTTACCAACTTGGTCTGGTCGTACATCTCCAAGGAAAAAGGGGCGTGGTCTTGGAAGGCGAAGCAAGTAGACGGCTTGGCTTGAGGGGCCAAGAGGTGGCGTGGTCTTGGTAAGGAAAACTAGCATAGACGATAGGATCGCGACAGTGGAGCAGGCGGCTTGGCATAGTATGGCCTTGGCAATGGAGCGAATGGATTGGAAGGTGGGGCCGCGAAAATGGCATGGTAGAACGTGCAAGGGCGGATAGGCGTGGTGGGGCCACGAAAATGGGGTGAATGGCTTGGCAGGGAGGCCGCGACAATGGCATGGTGGGATGTGCAAGGACGGCGAGGTGTGGTTGGTCCGCAACAATAGAGCGAATGGCTTGGCAGGGGGTTCCGCGGCAATGGCATGGTTAGACGTGCAAGGACGGCTAGGCGTGGTGGGGCCGTGGTATGGCCTGAGTGGTCTTGGATGTGGAAATTGGTCTTTGCGGGACCGGTTTCCTCTTTTCCTTCCTTGGCTCAAAATTGGAAATCATTTTCTTGTTCTAACTCCTAAGTATCATGCCTATAAAAAGGATGGCCGGCCTCTCCCTTTGATTCACGCCTTTATTGTTTCTTATTTTGTTGCTTGGTAGCGGTGAAGTGGGCGAGCAGATTAGGTATGTCTTCCAGTACTTCCTTCGTGCCTTTCTTTTCTTTTGTTTTCTTGTGTTAGTGAAAACCCTAGTTGTAGGCGTACCTTTCCACAACCGTAGTAATGTTGACCACCTCAGGTCGTTATACAAAGTAAGAATGCGATAGTAATTGATATCCCTTTTCCATGAAAACCTAGATTTTAGGGTTTACTCCTTGTCTTGGTGTAGCCGTGTGCATGATCCCTTTTTTTTTTTTGGAGTGTCTATCTGAATGATCGTGAGTTTCCGGCTGCATGTAGTAGTGATGTAGAGTCTGCCAATGCCCACTTTTCGCATATGCACGAAAGGACTTTCAAACCAATTAGTTTGTGCTCGAGGTGGATCCCTTGCGTCCAATAGAATAATTTCTACGCTCTTTATGTAATAATTCCAGCTATTGTAGTTATCACAGCGGTGAAAACAGTGTAAGAGAATTTTGGTTAAGATGTCAACAGTTTATGCGGCACCAAGGGATGGTGGTAATTCCAAGCCAAACATAGATGACTAGTTCTTCACGGAATCAGCCACGATTAGGAGAAACCATCCCTAATACATGCCGATCCTTCTGACCGGCTCAAAAAGTGAAGGAGAGGATCGATCGGTTCGGCCAGGAGGCGTAATAAGGTTTTGCCTTCAGAGAAAAGAATATCGTGCCTCTTTTATTGACTTTAAAATCCCTGCAAGTCTGTTGCGTTCCTTTGAGAAATGGACGCGATTTATGATGGACCAGGAACCTGTAAAGACTAATTTGACCAGGAAGCAGATTGTCGACGCTGTTGCGGCTTCCGCGGTGCTTGAGATTAGGAAATACATTTCTTTGGAGAGCGTGGTTGTGTTGCTAAATATTCCTGTAATTGGAAACCTCGACATCAGGCTGTCTACAGACGAATAAGAAATTTGCGCCGCCCTGGTTACGAAGTCAAATGGATTCGTTCGGAAGGAAAATAATACGAAGTGCTCTTATGACTGGTGGGTGTCTTAGTGGTTTCCTGAAGAGTTGGAGTCGAACCAGAAGAATAGTGTACTTCATGTCGCGGCGTTCTTGGTTCTATGGCTATCCAGGGATATTTTTGACGACCGCTCGGGCAAGAAAGAGATAAGATAGGAACTTATCAAATTTTCCATAAAATTGGCAAAGGGCGTCGTTCTCCCCATCGGTGGTTTGTTTATTGGTTCTCTATATGCACACCTGGATTAGCTGGTTTCGGACATGCGCGCCTCGAACGGTCATATAAAAGTGGATTCATATGTTCATGACGCCTTTCTCCAGGCATGGTTGTGGGAGTATTTCGAGAAGTATGCCCCGAAACCGTTGGCTATACTTCCTAAGTCTTGGGATGGCTCCAGAATACTGTGTTGGTCGAACAGGCGCCGAAATACTGGTTCGAAACTGATTAAGTTTCTTGACAACTCCTATATGGTTAATTTTCATCCATGGACTCCGGTACATGCGTCCATAAATCAGATTAGTACCTTTGCTCCTGCTTCGAATACGTCTTTTTCTTCTGATGAGGAGGGCCTGAGCGTTGGAGAGATGGTGTTCATGCATAGCTGCACGCCTGGCCACGTGCCATCTTTTTTTCGAGGAGCTTGCAAAGCAATCTCTTACAATGTTGATAGGGTTTCTCGACATATGGGTTTTGACCAAGGGATCACACTTGTTCTTCAGCCGGTTCTTCAAGAAATCACGTTATCAATTGTTCTCGATGCTAGTGCTCTTGTGTCGGGTAAAAGTCTGCCTTTCCTCATGGAACGGAATTTATCAACGACCTCCAAATACAACATATTTTGGCAGGATGAGTTTCTTGCTATTCATGGTTTCGTGAATGATGTGGTAGAGAATCATCAGGATAATCCTTCTCCTGCGGTTTTAACGGAACATCCACTGCTGAGGGATCCCTAGCGAAAATCCGTTAGTCAAAATACAGATAGTCCTCAGGTGAAGGAACGATGATCTAAATATCGTGCGGGCGGCTTTCAGTCAGACTCCACGGTTCTGCCGACTTTTAGTTCATCCAATATGCGGGTACGTATGGCTCTCCTCTTGACCTTGGCATGGATGGTTTATTTCCTTGTTCCTTTTCTGAGAATGCTCCCTTATATTCTGTCCAGGGTCTCAGTAGTACGAACGCCTTTGCCAAACTTGCGAGCAGGTAGAAAACATCTTTTTTCAAGACAGAGAGTGGCGTTGCAGAGCCTACCCATGATGACGCGGAACTCGAAAAGGATGAGAGTTCAGGGTCTAGTGATGGCGAGAGCAATTCTTCCGATAGCAGTGTTAAATCTTCGTCTAGTCAGTCTGAAACTGAATCGGTGAGTCCCTTCCATGTTTTTTTTTTTTTGCAGTAAAACTAAATTTTGATTTTTTTGGAGGAAACCATTCATGGGGATGATCTTGAAGTGGAGGACCACCAGAGTAAAGACGTAGCCGTACTTACCACTGCGAAAACTGTGCAAGCTAGCGACTTGGACATGGAGATTCATCGTCCCAAGGGTGCCGTCGTGACTCAGGTGGAGGAGAGCACTTCGGGGGGCGAAATCATAGTTAGGGATCTCCTGCCGGTTACTGATTCAGATGCATGTGCCACCTTCATTCCTCCATATCTGGCCCCTTTCCCAGGTCATGTGTTGATTGGTGAATTTAGCGTGCCATCTAAACATGCGACATTGTACACCAAGATTTGGGAAAGCTATGGCCACATTGCCACGACTAAGAAGATCACTAGTCGACATGCGTTGGTCAATCATGTAGAGGAATCCTTGTCTTCGATTGATTATATGTGCAACGTGACTGGTCATACAGTTTCTGAGGATACAATATCGAGCTGGAAGTTCCATCGTGACATGTGTGTGGGCTTCGAATTCAACGTTCCTTGGTTCGTTGAAGGTCTCTCTGATGTTGAAAGGTCGTTGTCCGGAGTAGTTGAATGTCCTTCCGCAGACATGATGAAGAAGCAGGAAGCGGAATTCAATAAGTTATGAAAGAAGATGAAACTTAAGAGGGCGGCTCTCCAGAGCACGAGGGAGGCCTTTTCCAAAAGGAGCAAGTCTTTGTTGGAAAACTTCCCTTGAATATATATTTGTCCTTTGCACCTCTTATCTTTAGTTTTTTTTTTTTAAAAGGAAAATGAGACGCCTAGTTTTTGGTTTTTAATTTTTTTAATTTTCTTGGGTTAATAGTTAAATGCTACCTTGATGGTTTTGGATTATATATTTTTTTGAATGAAATGTTTAGAATCGAATTTCTTTTGGCTATGAATGAAAGTGACATAGACATCCCAGGAAAACCATGGAACCGTGTGTTGGAAGATGACATGGGATGAAACATGGCTATATGTTTTATCAGAGCTTGAAAAAGCAAACCACGTATTTTTGTCTAGATAAAACTTACTCGGTTTCTCAGGTCGTATGATATAAGAATAAACTTTCCGGGTGTAGGACCAAGTTTTTTTTTCTCGAGAAACATGGTCACGGGAAGGACCCAGTATTCCGAGTCGTTGCTGAGTTGTATGATAATTGCATCGTTAATCCCTGGGTGGATCGTTTTGCTTCTATCCTCTGAGAAGTCCCTAGTCATCCCTTATCGTGTCATGACTGAAAATAGATCCGTCGAGTAACTTAGTCGGAGTGGATCGCCTTCCTCTACCATCTTGATGTCTGGGTCGAAGAATGAGATCGCTGGTTGAAAATTGTAAACGAAAGATCGAACCTCCCGCTGTGGTCGCCAATTGTTTGTAGGTGATAATGGTTTCTGCTGATTTCGGTAATTGCAGATGTACAGGTGAGAAAAAATTTAAACCCTAAAAAATATACTGCAAGGGAGTACTTTAGATTTGAGAGATCAATTTGTACAATTCTGGCCTTAACCAAGGAATGGCCATTCCAGACTTGTTTCGGTCACAAAGTGGAGGAGAATGGGTTGGTTTTGGGGAGGTGAGCTAGCAAGTAAGTATTTTTGAGTGTTGTATCTCCCATATTAACTTGTTGTTCAATGGAAATAGGTAATAACTATTTATACAAGTCGGAGTAAAAACGTACCCTGATCTCATTAAGGAGTGGGGAAGTAAATGAGAGGAGGTGGTAACCGTATGCATGGAATTGATGTTCCATAAAGTGATTAACGCATGAAACTGCCAACCTTATGGAATTGATGTCCCATAAAATTGTTAACGCATGTGCTTTATGTCCCATGAAAATTTCACATAACTTCCCGTATTTACTAACCGCCTCACCCTTATGACACTCCCATATGATGGGCGTAGTGTACGCCGCACGCTTTAAACCGCCAAACCAATACCCAAAGATGATCCCCCAGTTTGTGTTTATGTCTCGAATGTTTTTGAAAACATGTAGAACGTTGTTATGGATTGGAAAGTCAAGCTAGGGAAACTTGCTATCCTGGTAACCTTCGACGGTCGAGATTTTGCATCTTGAGAGGAGGGGAAACCGTTGATCGTTGCACGCCTTCGTTTTGGTAGTCGCGTAGTGAGGGCCAACGTGGTGGCGCGGCTAGGTTGGCATGGCATGGTTTGGCGTGGCCAAACTTAGGTTTTCGTGCCAAAGGTTACCATGTGTCATCTGGTAACCTTGGATGGCTAGGATTTTCTCAAGGGATTGAAGGGAAACCATTGATTGTTGCACGCCTTCATTTTAGTGGCCGCGTAAGGAAGGCCAACATGGTGGCGCGGCTAGGTTGGCATGCCGTTGGCATGGCATGGTTTGGCGTGGACAAACTTAGGTTTTCGGGTCAAAGGTTACCATGTGTCATCTGGTAACCTTGCATGGCTAGGATTTTCTGATGGGATTGAAGGGTAACCGTTGATTGTTGCACTCATTCATTTTGGTGTCCGCGTAGGGAATGCCAACAGGGTGGCACCGCTAGGTTAGCATGCCGTTGGCATGGAATGCTTTGGCATGGCCAAACTTTGGTTTTCGGGCCAAAGGTTACCATGTATCATCTGGTAACCTTGGATGGCTAGGATTTGCTCCTGGGATTAAAGGGAAACCTTTGATTGTTGCACGCCTTCGTTTTGGTAGCCGCGTAGGGAAGGCCAATAGGGTGGCGTAGCTAGGGTGTGGTCAGGCTTGGCATGTGGGGCCAAGGGTTCGCCTTGGGCGTGGCTAGCTTTGGATAGGTGTGATTTTGGCTTGGCATGTGGGGACAAGGGTTTACCATGGGCGTATGGTGTGGCAAGGGCCAAGGCAAGGGCATTTTTCTTGGCATGATGTGACTAGCATGGCTAGGGCCAAGGAAAATCACGTTTGGCATTACGTGGCTAGCTTGGAAAGGTTTGGTTTAGCTTGGCATATGGGGCCAAGGGTTTTCCATGGGCGTTTGGCGTGGATAGGGCCAAGGAAAGCGCGTTTGGCTTGGCATAGTGTGTCTAGCATAGCTATGGCCAAGGCATAGTGTGTTTGGCATGGCACGTCTAACTTGGGCTAGGTGAGGTTTTATCTTGGCATGTGGGGCCAAGGGTTTTCCATAGGCGCATGGCGTGGCTAGCTCGGGCTAGGTGCGGCTTTGGCTTGGCATGTGGGTCCATGGGTTAGCCATAGGCGCATGGCGTGACTAGCTTGGGCTAGGTGCGGTTTTGTCTTGGCGTGTGGGGCCAAGGGATTGCCATAGGTGCATGGAATGACTAGCTTGGGTTAGGTGAGGTTTTGGTTTGTCGTGTGGGGCCAAGGGCTTTCCACAGGCGCATGGTGTTGCTAGCTTGGGCTAGGTGCGTGACCAAGCTTGGGTTTTGGAGAAAAGGTCATTTGGTAACCTTAGACGGCCAGGATTTGCTCCTGGAATTGAAGGGCAACCGTTGTTCATTGCAAACCTTCGTTTTGATATCCGCGTAGTGAATGCCAGTATGGTCGCGCGGCATGGGGCCATGGCGAGGTGCATTTTGCATAGTGCAGTAGGTATGTCTGGCATGATTTACCCATTGGCACGGAGATGCGTCTAGCATGGTTGGCATGCTTTGACGCGGTTGGTGCGGCTGTCATGATTTTCCATTGGCACAGAGATGCGGCTAGCATGGTTGGCATGATTTGGCGCGGTCGGTGTGGCTGTCATGATTTTCCATTGGCACATAGGTACGGCTAGCATGGTTGGCATGCTTAGGCGCGGTCGGTGTGGCTGGCATGATTTTCCATTGGCACGGAGGTGCGGCTAGCATGGTTGGCATGATTTGGCGCGGTCGGTGTGGTTGACATGATTTGACATTGGAATTGAGGTGCGTCTAGCATGGTTGGCATGATTTGTCTCGGTCGGTGTGGCTGACATGATTTTTCATTGGCATAGAGGTGCGGCTAGCATGGTTGGCATGCTTTGGTGCGGTCGGTGTGGCTGACTTGATTTGCCATTAGCACAGAGGTGCGTTAGCATGGTTGGCATGCTTTGGCGTGGTTGGTGTGGGTGGCATGATTTTCCATTGGCACAGAGGTGCGGCTATCATGATTCGCATTCTTTGGCGCGATCGGTGTGGCTGGCATGATTTTCCATTGGCACAGAGGTGCGTCTAGCATGGTTGGTATGCTTTGCCGCAGTCGGTATGGCTGGCATGATTTTCCATTGGAACAGAGGTGCATCTAGCATGGTTGGCATGCTTTGGCGCGGCTGGTGGTGTGGCTGGCATGATTTGACATTGGCATAGTGGTGCGGCTAGCATGTTTGGCATGCTTTGGCGTGGCTGGTATGGCTGGAATGATTTTCCATTGGCACAGTGGTGCGGATAGCATGGTTCGCATGCTTTGGCGTGGTTGGTGTCCGGAATGATTTTCCATTGGCACAGAGGGGAATTAGGGCTTTGCTTGTTGTAACCCTAATTTGAAAAAGGTACCCCGGTAATTATTTAGAGACACATTAAAGGATTTTTAGTAAATGCGCCTAGTAAATGCTTTATCACTTAAATGGTGTGACGTCACTGTTTTCTTGTTGTAACCCTAAGCTAAAAAAACACCATCAACATTACGTCCCCTGCTTAGCTCGGAATATGTGCCTTGTTGTGAGGTAAGCATATGATGGTGACAGACTAGGACAAAATCGAGGCGTAAATCATTGCAAAGATGGTCAGGAGAATCCAACTAACCTTTTTGAGTGGTAAAGAGAGTTTTGGCTTCCCGTGTTGGCGGCCCTGCATAAGTTGCACTGGGAATGCAGATCGTGGAGTGGTGAGACGAAAGTTACCGACTTGGTCTGGTTGTACATCTCCAAGGAAAAGGGTGCGTGCTCGTGGAAGGAGAAGCAAGTTGATGGATTGGATCGAGGGGCTAAGAGGTGGCGTGGTCCTGGTAGCGGAAATGGCATGGTGGAACATACAAGGACGGCAAGACGTGGTGGGTCCGCGATGACGGAGCGAGGGCTTGACCGGGGCCGTGGCAAGGTGAGGCACGGTTTGATGAGGCATTTTATTTTGAGGCTGGTTTCCCGGCTGTGATTCCGGCATGTTCCGCCTATTCAGCCTGCGTTTCTCCTTCTTCCTTTAGGATTTCCATTGTATTTACTCCTGGTGAAGTTATGTCGATCAGAAGCGAATCTTCTTCGAGTCGACCAGGTTTTCCAACCAAACGTACTAGGCTTGATTCTTGCGAAATCACCCCCATCCGGGTCATCTGGGTTCATAAGGTCATACCGTCATTGATGAAGACGACTTGGTTACCCCTTAATTAGCATACGTTTCTTTATTTGCTGATGAATAATGGAAGTTTTCCTTCTGTGTAGAGGTAACATGTTGGATCATGTGTTACCGTCATTGATGAAGATGACTTGGTTACCCCTTTTTCTACAAGCTCGATCTTTCCAGCCACTGCATATCTGGAGAACGCTGACTTAGGAATTTCTTTCCATGAGTATCTCAATGCAGGCTTGTTGTTCGGAACCCACATGAGGTGCCTTTCTCCTAGATACCGGAACGTTGGGGTGGTTCCTTGTGCGAAAATAATTCGTAACTCTTTACACAAAAATATGGAAGGTATACGGCCATATTGCCACCAGGAACGTGGTACAATATTGTTCGTTTGCTTTAGTTTCTGTTGTGAATTGTCTCCTTCCAATGGTTGTTGAAATGGAGAATATGTCTATTCATACCATTGCTGAAGCAGCTATTCAAAAGTAGGAAAACATGGTGTTTACTTGCGAATATCTGAAGTTCAATGTTAGTTGGTTGCGGCATCGTCTTGAAATTATGAAGGTCGACAGGGCCGCTATTCTTGCTGGTGTGGTTCTTGCTACAAAATCTATTCTGAAAGAGGAGAAAGCCTCAGCCGTGGAGTCACATAAGGTAGAAGAGTCAATATGGAATTTGAAGAGCAAGACTGAGAGGTACTAAAGTCGCTTGAAGATGATGCTTTCTAGATATTACCATCTCTTGGACGGGCTTTTCTGAGTCATGTAGTTGTGATATGTTTGGGTTTTTTTTCTGGGTTTTGAGCATTTTGTTTTTTACATCATTTTTTTTTTTGAAAAAACAAGAGAATTTTATTGATTTTCTTCAACTAAATGAAAGAAAAACTCAATACGGTATGGATGAAAGTGGAAAGATGCCTGGCTATCCATGCTTGTGATACGGTGGGGTGAGGTGGTGCTTAGGCGTAGTATGCCTTTAGCCATTTCCCGTTGATGACTGTTTCCAGTTTTCCTCCGTCATCCTTAATGACTTTGTAGTACCCACTGATGTATGCTTTCGTGACTATAGAAGGACCTTCCCATTTTGCGGAGAATTTTGGTGCGGATGCATCTTGCTGGACGTGTTTAGCAGTCTTCAGTACCAAGTCTCCTATTTGAAAAATTCGAGGTTTCACTATTTTATTGTATGCTCTGGAAACCCTGTTTCTATATGCATGTGCGTGTTCTTCTGCTTTGTCCCACCTGGAGTCTACATTGTCCAATTCCGTAACCCTGGTGCTTAAGGCTTCAGCTTCATTCCATCGAACTTCGCTTGCTTCGGCAATCCTGTCTGATGGTATTTTAATTTCCGCTGGGAGGATAGCGTATGCGCCATAAACAAGCAAATAAGGAGAGACCCCAGTGGAACTTCTTGGTGACGTCCAGTACGCCCAGAGCGCCATGGGAAGTTGCTCATGCCATGTTCGAGGATTATCGTGGACTGTCCGACTGAGGATTCGAAATAGAGTTTTGTTGGTGCTTTCAGCCTGCCCGTTCCCTTGAAGGTAGTATACGGTGGAGAAGACTTTTTTAATCCCATATTCCTCGAGTAGCTCTCGTACTTGCCTTTTCTAGAAAGGGGTGCCATTGTCGGTGACGATATGTTTAGGCACGCCAAAATGGAAAATAATGTACTCCTTAATGAACGCCGCGATCGTGGTTCCGTTCGTCCCTCATAAAGCTATGGCTTAGACTATTTGTTAAAGTATTCGATTACTGTTATTACATACTCATGATGTTTTGAGGATGGTGGGTTGATCTTACCAATGATGTCGAGTCCCCAGCTATGAAAGGGAAATGGACTGCTTATTGAATGCAGGGTGGTTGCCGATACATGAATAAGGTTCTCGTGGACCTCACAGTCCTTGCACCTCTGTACGAAAACTGCTGTGTCAGCCTATATGGTCGGCCAGTAGTACTTCTCGTGTATCTGGAGAAATAACTTTCGCTTTCCTTGGTGTTCTCCTTCGTGCATCTCTTTCAGCATGATTGGGACCTCTGCCTCGTTCAAACATCGCATAAGACTCCCTCCAAAGATTTTACGACATAAGATCCCTTCATGAAATACGAACCTCTTGGACCTGTGTTTTATTTTGGATGCCTCCTTCTCATTTGTGGGGAGCATCCCGTCGCGAAGGTAACTGACGTATGGCCTTTGCCAGTCTCCGGCATGACCAATGTTGAAAATTTCTAATTGATGCGGCATCGCTTGACAGGTGTAACAGGTTCTTTTAAGTAACCGAGCTTGGACTTCCATCTCCAGCCAATTATAGCCAATTCGTTGCAAACGACGATAGAGGGTCACCACCAACGTCTGTCCGCAGACCTCACCATTGATGCGATTGAGATATTGTTGTGCTTCCTCTTTTCCAAGGCATCTTGACAAAGAGCCGTCTGGATTTCGGTGATAGAGTACCCCTCGAAGCATGAAAAAATCACGCAAGGTTTTAAGACTGACCTTCCCTTGAAAGAGTGAACTGCAAAGTTCTTGGATAATCGGTGTCCTATAGTCATTAACTTCATCTTTTTCCGGTTGTGAAAGCCACGGTTCTTTTTTTCACCGTTAGAGTTTCCTCAAGGCCTTCAAATCACAGTTTTGATGCTAATGTTGCTAGGCAGTTGGCATGTTGGTTGATGTCGCGCTCGATATGGGCAACTGTTGTGTCGACGAAGTAGTTCAGCAGTTTTTGCGCCTCGGCTCTATATGGGGCTAAGGTTACCTATTTTAGTGCGTATACTCCATTTACTTAGTTGAACAGTAGTTTAGAGTGCCCTCTTATTTCCAGACTTGTGGCTAAGGCTTGTTTAGCCAAGGACAAACCAATGAGGAAGGCTTCGTACTCTACTGAATTGTTGGTGCATGGGAAGTCTAGATTGAAGGAGTGTGAGAAAACTTCACCAGTTGGGGATACTAGAACCACTTCGGCCCCTCCCTTGCCGTTGTTAGGGGTGGAGGAGCCGTCGAAAAACAATTTCCAGGTTTCCTATTGGATGAAAGAGATTTACGGAAAGTCCCCAGGGAGGTCCTCGCGTAATGTTACAGCATTTTCTCCTGGAAATACCGCCAACAAATATGTAACTACCTGTCCTTTGATGGCCCTCGGGGAAGCACATATTATATCGAATTCTGACATCTGGAGGGGCCATTTGGCCGGCCTTCCTATCAGAGCAGGTTTTGAGATGAGGAACTTCACATGATAATTTGGATATTAGCACCATATTATTGGACAACAAGTAGTGCCTGAATTTCTGGATGGAGTAGACCAAAGCTAGGCATGCCTTTTCTGCTTTGGGATACCTGAGTTCGGCATCTCTCAAAGTTCGACTGAAATAGTATATGGGGTATTAAATCCCTTCGTCATCTTCCTGGGCGAGGATGGCTCCAACAACAATGTCACTAAAAGCGGTGTAGAGGTGTAGCGGTCTTCCTTGCATGGGCGATCTCATAACGGCTGGGGAAGATAATGTTTGCTGAATCTTCCAGAATACTTCCTGTTGTAATGTGGTCCCGACAAAGCTTGCTCCTTTCTTTAGTAAGGGGGTAAACGAAGCAATAAGTTAAGCCAATCCGAGTATGAAGCGGCGGATGTAGTTTATTTTTCCCATGAAACTCTGGAGTTCCTTCACGTTCCGTGGTGGTGGCATCGTGAGGATGGCTTGTGTTTTGGTTGGGTCAACTTTGATCCCCTCAGCGGTTAGTTGGAAGCTTAGGAACTTGCCCGAGGAGACACCGAAAGCACACTTTAACGGATTCATTTTTAGCTTGTATTCACGGCATATTTCGAACACCTGTTGTAGAATCCCTGTGTGATCCGCTCGGGTTTTTGAGTTGACTACTATGTCATGTACATAATCCTCAACCTTCTTGTGTATCATGTCGACCAAAATAGTGGTCATAGCGCGTTGGTATGTGGCTCCAGCGTTCTTCAAACCGAAGGGCATCACAGTACAGTAAAAGTTTTCGAGAGGAGTTCAAAAAGCCGTCCTACTTGCATCATGCTCGTACATATTTATTTGGTTGTACCCGTTGTACCCATCCATGAAAGAAAATATGCCATGTCCACTGGTGTCATCTACCAACATGTCGATGTTGGGGAGCGAAAAACCATCTTCAGGGCAACATTTATTTAGATCTCTAAAATCAATACATCACCTGATTTGACTATTCATATTTTTTATCGGAACTATGTTTGCCAACCAGGTAGGCTGATGGATTGGTTTGATGAAACCGGACACCAATAACTTTTGAACCTCTACCTTAATCTGTTCTTCAATATCATTCCGGAATTGTCTTGGGGTCTTCTTGACCGTCTTGGATCCAAATATCACATGTAAATGGTGAGTAACCATGTTCTCGTCCAGGCCAAGAATTTCCTCGTACGTCCATGCGAACATATCTTGACAATCTTTGAGGAGGTCTACCAACTTTGCGCGCTCGTATGCATGTAGAGTCGAGCTTATGGAGATGGGTCGTGGAGATTCCTCATTCCCGATATTAACAATTTCAAGCTCGTCCGTGGTTGAATTGGTGTCGTCTTGTAGATGTTGTGGTGCGTCAGGTATCCCCTCTCATGGCTCGTCACCAGTCTAGCATTCCATTGGACGGAGAGACTGTGTGGTAGTCTCCCCTGTTAATTTCTAACTGCAGCGTTGAAATACGGTTTTCCCTTTTTCATCGTGACCCGTAAAGAAAGTCCGTCCTCGCTTGGTTGGAACCAGACTATGGTTCTGTGGATTGAAAGGAGTGCGCCTCTCTTCTGGATGTGTGATGTGAGGCCGAGTTTTTCTGCGGGGTTGGTAGGACTATTGCCTTCTTCAATGGATGTCCATTTTTGAAGTGGGGTGTGGTGAGACTTGTTGGTTGTGACTTGAGGCCCTTGTCTTGGTTCAAAAACTTTCATGCCACAGATTGGAGCATAGGGAGATAATGACGATGCGATGTGAACGACTTCTCCATTTAGCGTAGTTTTCAAGCACTGGTGATACGTCGAAGGAATGATCATGTTGTCGTGGAGCCATGGTCTCCCCAGTATCATGTGGTAGTATGACTTCTTTTCAATTACCTCGAATTTTACTTTTGACTGGACAGGTCCTACTGATAGATTCAAATTGATGTACCCATATGTATTGGTTTGGTTACCTTCGAAATCTGTCATGGTAGTAGGATGTCGTGTAACCTCGCTTGGTCGTACTTTGGCCGTCCTGAGCGTCCTAAGGGTGGCAACATTGGAGTACGCTCCTGTGTCGACGAGGGCCATTTTGAATTCCACGCTTTTTATTCGAGTTGTGATGGTAGTAGGTTGTCGTGTAACCTCTCTTGGTCATACTTTGGCCGTCCTAAGGGTGACAACATTGTAGGATGCTCCTATGTCGACGAGGGCCATTTTGAATTCCACGCTTTTTATTCGAGATGTGACGTGTAGGGCGCGATTATGGCCTTCTTCTTCTATCATGTCGTCGTCGATGAACGTGATATTATTAACGGACGAATCCTGCGTTTTTGCTGTTTCCAGGAATGGAGGGACCTAGGGTACGCTTAACGTTATCCGATTGATGGCGGCGAACGTCTCCATCCGTTGATCCCTTGAAAGATGTAATAGTTCATATAAGTTTTCCACCAGCGAGGCTGCTTCTTGGCTTAGGAGTCTCTGATTGGTAGTGAAGTTGTTAGCTTGAAAGTGATCATTAGGGACGTCAGTCCCCAGCTCCGAAGTTTCCGAGGTAGGCGAACCGCTCAACTCTGTCGTCAGGTTGATGAGGAAATCCAGTATAGCGTTGATTGCATCTCTCATCAGACCCGTGTTTTCGGTGTGAATCCCCTGAACCCGTACCATGTCAATCAGCCTTGGAACTCCTTCGTTGGCCACGTTGTTAGGCGTTAAAACATTTCCGTTTTCCTGAGTGGAATCTGAGGACATAGATTCAATCCAAAGACCAACCATCCTTCCTTGTTAGAGAAACGTCTTAGCTGTTCATATCTCGATTAGAGTAACACGATCGTTAATTAATAGAAATTAATCTAACACCTATTTAGATATGAAGCTGGTACCACTCGATAGATCTCGAAAAGTTACGCGGAATGGACTACTCGAATGTGTCAATCGGATATCGGATGAAGAAGATATCATCTGGATAGTTAGAAAGACAAAATAAACTTTTGGAAGTGGACCATCTAGCTTCCCATATCATTTTCATGGGTTCCTTTATCATAAGTGTTTTGCCTTATCAGCACCGAACCGAGAGGATACTCTCATTTCTTATTTTCTCTTCTTCTTTCTTCTATTTCTTTCTATTTCCCATGTTCTTCATATGTTGGGAGTTTGAGAATTAAAAGTGAGGATTTTGAGATCGAATCAAGAGTAAAAAAATCAAGGAAGGGTTCCTAGTGGTGATGATTGTGTTGTGGTAGGTTCCGAGTTAAAAGTAATGACGAGTTAGAGAAGATTAAGATTTCGTTTTCAGAAGGATGAAGTTTGATTGAGGTTTCATGGAATTAATTAGTGAATTGAGTTCCTGATGGATGAAGATTGTATGGGTTGGCGTTTAATTGTAGTATTGAAATTGATTCTGTGACGAATCATTGAATAATCAGTGAGTTAGGGTTTCTTAATAAGTTCAGAGAAGATGTAGATGGTGAAATTGGAAGATTAGAGATGTGTTTTGAGTATTTAGAACAAGGAAGAAGAATTAATAGTTGATTCTCAGGTTCCAATGGTAAATTGAGGAATTAGGTTTTAGGTTCTATTCTTCACCAAATCAGAAGTTAGAATTTATGCATGTTGATTTGGGTACGAATTAGAGAAGTGTTGATTTGAGATGGGTTTTAACAGTTTAGGGTTTAGATGAAGTGTAATTAGAAATTGAAGAAGTCAGGGTTCTGAAGCTGAGATTGATTGAAGCTCATGACTAAAGCCATTAACATAATGAGGGTTTGATTGCGTCAGTAAGAAGGTGTTGAAGCTTTTGTTGGTGTTGATTCATGAGTAGGGAAGAAAGGGTAAGTTGAATTTAAAATTTCACAATTCATTTATTTTTAAGTTGTGTGTTTTTGAGTTTGATAATTAATTTCCATGGTTGGGTCTGATGTGTATGGTTTAGTTTTTCATGTTAATGAAATTGCTGAGTTGAGATGAGTTTATAATGAAGGTGTGGGTGTAGTTCAAAGTAGAGTTGAGGTTACAAGAGAGGAGATGTGTATTAGTGGTGGTTCTGTAGCTTTTGGTGGTTAAGAAATTAAGAGTTATATGTGGATGGATATGGAGTTGTAAATCATTGTTAGTGATGATGTTGAATTAGTTGAAATATTGTTAAGTTGTAAGGAAAAGTCAAATTGATAGTGAATTATAGTGGTTGGTGGAGCTGCAGATTGTTTGATGTTTAACTAAGTTGTTGTGATGGATGTGATTTTACAGGGAGAAGGGGGGATGGAGTTATTATTGAGTATTGAGTGAACTGAGTTTAGATGAATGCTAGGTTTGTTGAGTTTATGAATGTAAGTTATAGTTGCCGGGAGTGAGGATGATGTCGCTGTTGAGATTCAAATTGAGTTTGCAGAATTGCCTGAGTTAGTAGTATTGTTGTTCAAGGGGAACTGAAAAGAGATTTCAGTTGAAGAAGTTATATAGCAGGAGATAGTGGTTTAAATTTAAGAGAATGTATGTATTTCTAGTGTTACTGCACAATTGTGGATCTTTCAGTGTTGGTGTTCATAGATGTAGGGGTATTTGGAATTGGAGGTTGTTGTGCAGGTATGGATCTGCTGAAATTGCAGGTAAACCGTTTTTGTATTTAAAGTGAGTTATGAAGTTTATATGAATTGAATGTATGATTTAAATGATAAAGATGAAGTTGTTTATAGTCTGGTGGATTTGAAGTAATGAAGATGAGATTAATGTTGTTAGTAGTGGCCTTAGCGAAAGCCTGCATCTACATACCTAGGTAAGTTTATTATAGTTGTATTGAAGTTATAAAATTCTATTTAAATGAAGTTTGTTTAAGATAAATAATTGAATTTTAGTTGTTTAGACAAGAGTTGGATGAATGCTTGTAATAGAGTTTTGGAATTAGAGTCATACACCGTTATGGTGCAACATAAGCTTTGGCCTATGCAATGGCATGTTAGTCATCCAAGTCAGTTTAACTAACTCAGTGTCTGAATGAGTTAAATCGTATTGACTCACTGAGTTACCTTGGTTGACTTAGTTGACCGATTTATACCTGAGCATTGACCCTGGACGTTAACCTGACCTTGGACGTTGACTGTTAGTTGACTCTCTGACCAGATGTTGACCGTTAATGACCGTTAGATGACTTAGATGGACCAGGCCTTAGGTAATGGTCTTTTTAGAGAACTTGGACTTAGAACCATTAGTTAGACTTGTTTAATACTTGTGTGAGCCATTTTGGCAAGATTCTTACAATTCTTGTGTGATTAACAATTAGTTATTTACAACGATCGATTCAAAGGACGAACCGGTGGATCTTGAATCTCGAGGTAGGCGTGGCTTGTCATCAGAAGAGGTGGGAATTTATATTTAACTCTTTTGTGATTATTGTTGTTTTCTTTATAAAAGTTGGTTCTTAGAATATTCATGCATTATATGATTGTGTATTCTATGCATTGTTTTATTCAAAATTCTGAAAGAACTGTTGATTTATTTTAATCTTTCCATTGCTTGGAAAGGAATTGAAATGCTTTGCTTGTCTTTATGAATTATTTGGGAAATAAGAATAGCCATCTATGGTATGAAGGATACTGCTCCTTCATTTATACCTACTTACTTTTATTCCAATAACTAGGTGCGGGACGAGTCACCATATAGCTTTCTAGGTGCGGGATGAGTCACCATTAATAGTAAATTGTTTGGAAGGAGTTAGATCCATATACATGATTGTTTACCTATGTGAAATTGGTTGCGTTTTAGTGTTTAGGGAAAACATGAATTGTTTTCAAATTATTTTCAATAATTACTTGAAAGTTAAATGTTATTCCTACTGGGCACCCATTTTAGGGATGATGTGCTCACCCATTCCCACTTTCAGTTTCAGAGACAGATCAGAGTTTCGCAGCGGAAGGTTCAAGGTTGATTTCGTATATGTATCATTTGAGAGGAGTTCTTGTGTATATATATATTTCTGAGCAGGCTAGTTTTGGGTTAAGTTTTATAGCATATTTCTTAATTGATTATTTAAGTAAATGATTTAGTTTTTAGTGCCTCTTATTTAGTTAATCTCTTGGATTAGTTAGCTACTAGCTTAGGGGGCGCTACATCTTAATTTAAATCATTAACAAAGATATTCTCACAAACTCATTACTTGTCATTCGTTTTTGGTTGAAAAAATGAGAAGTAATCATCAAAATGAGTTGAAAATGGAACTTGTAGAGAGGTTTAATGGAGTTTTTTTTTTCAGAGACAGGTTCGGTTATGTCACAAAAAAAATTCTCAGCCGAACTTTTACTTCGGTTTCGTCGCAAAAAGTTCGGTTATCAAGAATTATTTTTTTCTTAACCGAACTCAAAGTTCGATTGATTCGCAAAAAATACTTTATTCGAACTATGGGATAATTCCATATATGCATTTCCAAGCGCAGTTCGGTAGGATCGCAGAAATTGTTAAGTTTTTACTTTAACCAAACGTTTTCCTAATTGCATCTATGCATATATAAGCTCAGTTTGGTTGATTCGCAAAATATGTTGAAGTTTGCGAACCAACATAACTTCTAACACTAGGTTACTTTTAACATGCAGTTTGGTTGGGAGCTTGGTTGCATTGAAGTTTGCGAACCAATCGAACATACATTTGTAAATCTTATTACTAAAGTTCGGCTACCTGCGTGTTTGAAGAAAGAAACCGAACTCTGTGTTCGGTTATATATTCTTGACATTTACTAGCTGAACTACGTGTTCGGTTACCTGTTCTTCACACTTGGTAACCGAACTACCTGAACCTAGCAGGAAATTTTTATAAAAAATTACAGTTTTGTGAATATTTTGACCAATTCAACCAACATTATCTAAGTTTGAAGTATACCTGGGTACCCAAATACTCTTCCTCTAGTTGTGGTTGGTAAAATCCATGTTTTACTTCTTCATCTTCTCTAACTTTACTTTCTCAATAATTCTACTTCTTTAAAAAAAAAAAAAACCTTTCTGATTTTTTAATCTCACTAATTATCTTTAACTTAATCATTACACTAACTAATCATTACCCAAAATTAATCAGGAGGGTAATTTAGGTATTAATAGAAATATCTAGATAAGGGGTAACCTAGATTTACTTCTAAATGTCTTACTAAAAATAGAACCATCGTCCCCCAAAAAAAACCATGGTCCTCAAATAATGGTTCTTATATGGCAATTTTTTTGTAAATTGTAAGTGATCAATTGACACAAAAAGATTGAATTTGGTGGTCGTTTTTTCACTAGACAAAATTGTCCATCCCTTTTAGTCCAATTACTATAAATTTTTATGTATCCTATCTTTTTAGGGGTATAATTGGAAAGCAAATTTTAACTTTTTAGGGGTAGAATTGGAAAACAAACTTTAATATAACATATTTAAAAATCCGTTCCTTGGAATTTTATAAATTTTATCTCGCCGGAAAGGTTATGAAAAAATTTACGCAACGAGTACAAACAATAATATCAAATTTATAGTTTTGCGAAAAAAATCGGAGGTATTTATCATTTTAGGCATAATTTTAGAAAATTAAACGTATATCCATATGCAAACCACCACAAAGTATACATAATACTTTATGCAGCCATATTTTGGTTTATGCATTAACCAATTTTCCGTTGCAACTAATAAAATGATGTACTCCCTCCGTTTCAAAAAAAAAATGATACTTTCACCTTAGGCACAATTCTTGAAAATTGAATGCATAACCATTACCCAAACCACCACAAATGATGCATAACACATCATGCAACCATATTTTGGTTTATGGATCGACTAATTTTCCGTTTCTAGAAAAGTCATATTTTCACGTTCAGTTTCGGGAAAAATGATACATTCACTCCGTTTCAGGAAAAGTGATACTTTTCCTGGAACGGGGCGAAAGTATCACTTTTCCCGAAACGGGCGAAAGTATCACTTTTCCTAAAATACGGCGAAAGTATCACTTTTTCTAAAATAAGGCGAAAGTATCACTTTTTATGAAATGGGGCAGATACTAAACCATAAAGCTATTGGATCGTTCTTGACTCACTGTGGTTGGAATTCGGTGCTGGAATCGATTGTTGCTGGAGTACTAATACTTGCTTGGCCGATGGGCGCCGACCAATTCATGAACACGACGTTGCTAGTCGATCAGATGAAGGTTGTTGTTCGAGTTTGTGAAGGTGAAAAAGCGATATTCCGATTGCAGACAATTTAGCTCAGTGTATGAAAGTGGAACGACGCTGTCGCAGGAATTCGACATACGTACTGGCATTTTCTCTCAAAAAATCGTCTCCGGAACTGTGGAGTTTGAAGTTAGGGTTTTGGGGAGGTTTTTCACTTGCTTTATTTGAAGCACTAACTTGCGCCGTTGGGTCTACTATGCTAACTTGTACTGTTACGCTGTAACAGGGTTATCAGTGGTCACGCGTAACATAACGTGACAGCGAAAACCAAAATTAATAAAATCTTTGTTCCACATAAATAAGATCGGAAAACTGACAAAAATAAATAACAATTATCATTAATCCGAAATATTCATATAATACTAATAAAATTTTCAAAATTGCATTAAATCCCAAATAACAAATAATAACAGTTACCTTAAATTAATAAATAAATTTGGAAATTAATTTTAACTTTAAAACCTACAAATATATCTGAAAGTGAATAAATAAATAAGAAAATTTGGAGGTGCAAACTTTAAACTAAGGATACAACAATCTCAACAAAGGTAGCAATGGCTACTAATACCGGAAATGATGCCAACACGCGAATCGAAACCCCTGAATTAAATTAGGAAGTGGTGGTGGTGCAATGTATCCCTTGTTTCTCCAACTAGTACCGCTACCTAAAGTATATACTTGAACTAGCGCATCACATTCATGATGTATTTTTTATTTATTTTTTTGTCATAGCTTATCCTCACAACCTCGTAATTCTCTTCCATTTCAGGATTATATATAAAAAAACATATGCAATATTTTTTTTTTTTGATAAACAAACTAGTCCATCACACAAACCAATAAGTTGATTAGCACTACAAATGTTAGGGTGCCACAATTAATTGGTTCGTGTGATGGACTAGTTTGTTTATAAAAAAAAAAAAAGATGATGCATATGTCCATATATATAATCCTGAAATAGGAGAGTATGTTGATTTGCGAAAATGTGGAAAAAATAAGAAAGTTTATTATGGATTTGGTTGTAATGATACGAAGAATTACAAAGTCGTGAGAATAATATATGACAAAAAGAAAAAAAAACATGCATGTGATGCGCTAGTTCAAGTATATACATTGGGTGGTATACCTGCCGAAACAATGTGGCGTAAAAGCGAAATGAGGATAAGGGCCATGGAACTGAAACAAGCTGCTATAGATGCAGTCGGCGGTGGCGGAAATGGCGGTGGGACTTGGGAGTTTCTTCAAGACTTGGATGGATAATTTGGTACATCGTCTCCTCCTCTAGCTAGAAATGTGTCTATCTGTTCCAGATAGAATCAGAATAGAATATAATAAAATTATTAAAAAGGGCATTTTGTAAAAGAGAATGGTATGTTTTACAAGATTGCAATCAACAACTATGGCTGTAATATGAACAAGAAAAGTAATGATGGGACCCACCGGAAGAATGGGAACCTGAGAGATTTTTAGACAGTAAGCTGCATGATCCATTAAATTTTTTCAAGACTGTCATTTGGAGGAGGAAAGAGAGTTTGTCCAGGAGCTTTTCAGGGACTATTGATTACTTGCAGTGCTATTGATAGATACGTTCAACATGGAGTTTGGAACCAGGAAGAGAGAAAGAAAATATGAATACAGCTGCACACACTAGTCAAAACCTCCATACCTTCAAAGAAATCTCAACTCCAACTCTAAGAGATTATTGGTGGAATAACGGATTTAATTTTATTTTATTTTATTTTTGAAAAACAGGTTTCCCTCGTACTATTGATAGAAAAGTACCATAAGTTCCATGATGGGAATTACGGTACACTGTTACAACTTCATTCCAAGCTTGAATGTTTAAGTAAATTTGCATAGCTCGTAAACCATTGTCTAACCAATTGTGAGTGACAACAAATTTGTTACAAAAATTAGAAAATCTACCTGACCAAATCATTCGGGTTCTCCTAATTAAGTTAAATTTTTGAGCTAAAAATTTTAATTTCATTAATAGGAATAAATGGATCAACTCTAAACACTTCATCTATCAACTCTACTAGTATCTCAGCGTCTCAGACACGCCTTTCAGAAGGAAAAAAAAGTATATAATCATATATATCTCCGTATCTCAGCCAATATAATCGAACAACAAAGATATACATAACAATATTATAAATAAGAAGTTCAAAAACAAGATCAAATGGAGAGGAAGAATGTTACTGGTTTTTTGCTTGCGCTGGTGATGATTTTTAGCATTCATCGTGTTCCAATATCGATGGAGCCTCTGATTATGACAACGACTTCTGTGATTGAATTCGCCGCCAAGGTTTTCACCCAACTTGTAGGCGGAAGTCGGAGCAACTTTTGCAAAAGACGAACATACTGTACAACCTTAAAATTTAACCTAATAGTATTTCATCGGGATCGGCCAGTTCTTATACTTACGGGATATATATAAGCCCAGTTAGAATACGCGTGGTCCCATCATCTGGTATAAATGGTATTTGGCCATCTTCCATCTTGGTTCTGTTACAATTATGGGGAACCTTTAGATCCCAAGATTTAGACAAGAAAATATGGTTTCTAATTCCGGCAACTGCTCTATGGATAATCTGGACCGAAAGGAATTCGAGAACATTTGAAGAGAAATACAAAACAGAGGAACAATTGTGTCAGAATGCAAAGGCTATTCTTCTTTCATGGGCTGCTCTGTTTAAGCCTAGCATTAGAGAGAATTTCAGCGACATCATTTCCAACTGGGACCTTTTATTTATTTGACTTATGTAATTTTAAAGCCAGTTTACCTTTTATGTCTTTTCTTTCTTACTCCTTGTAAGATACGTGATGTTTTTTCTCCTCTTTCTTAATACTATCTCCGTTTCAGGAAAAGTGTTACTTTTATTTTTTCATTTTAGCCTAAAAATAGGCCAAATTGAAAAAGTGAAAGTAACACTTTTCCTGAAACGGAGGGAGTATAATTTTTCTTTATCAAAAAAAAAAAAAAAAAAATGCGTGGTCCATCCAGATTCAAGAAAAGCTCTTTTAGAGTTTTGGGGCGGGCTGGAGTCGGGGTAAGCCAGGGTACCAGACTCTGCTTCGGCCCCTGAAGTCAACCAGATTGAATACTACAGAAGAGAGTATGTACTATGTACTTCTCTGAATGATAATTGCGGAGCATATTCATCTTATTGTCGATCTAAATTGCATCATTTTAATTAAGCTCATTGACTTCCCGATCTTGCTGAATGATGTCCCATGTGCAAATTATGTTGGCCACACATAATTTTTTTTGCTAAATTTTTGTAATTTATTTCTAATGCATCTGTGTTGATTCTCTTGTTATGTGATTGAGTGACGACAGAAAACTATACACAAACATATGGTAGGTTCTTGAAGGTGCAGCGCCATTATTATATATAAGGGTATCCTTTCCAAGCAAATTACTCAAACAACAAGAAAAAAGAAACAAGTTAAATTATCAGCAAGATATGGAGAGCAATTATAAGATGATGAGTTCATTTCTTCTGGCGTTTATAACCTTTTCAATCATTTTTATCTATGCAGCTGCTCAGCCTGATGAACCCCCATGTACTCCTCGTGGTTATTTATGTTTCTTCATAACAAATTGTTGTTCTGGTTCGTGCAGCCGTTGGTGGGCACCATGGGGCGGGCATTGTACCTAGCTAGCTGATTAGTACCAAAGAGTGATTGATGATCGATATTGTTGAAGCTTATATTTGTTTAACGTACTTCTTTTGTGTTTAATTAGCTAAGTCTTGCTTCATTAATAAGATTATTGAGATGTTATGTGGATCAGTGATTCGCAGTCCGCCATGTTAAAAGTAAAACGCCAGAATTGATTTCTGTTTATTTGTCTCCCCCAATTCTGAACAAATGATGATAAAATTTTAAGTATTCCCGCTGAAAACAAAGTATGAAGTGACAATCAACTTACAAAAGAAAAAGAAAATAAGAAGACGAATGAACAAGATTGTAGTGTCATCGAGGGTGTAGTTCAGTAACTGAAACATCATTCAAGCTCATTGTCGTTGTTTCACTGATTGACTCGTTCTTTGAGCTTCCCTGTTCTTCAGTGTAGTCTGAATATAAGCTTGACTTGGGCTCCATACGTTTACTACTACCAGAAAAGAACGCAGGCGCTGAAGGTAAATTGTGACTGATTGAAAAGTAGCTGCTGAGCATTAGGACAACAGTCTGCATTGAGGGTCTATCTTCAACATTTTCTTGAACACATAATAATGCAACATGGATGCATCTAACCGCTTCATTTCTAGAATACGTGTCTTTTAAAGATGGATCTAATATTTCTATAGCAGATCCATTATTCCAATGTCTCCATGCCTGCATCAGTTTCACCACCATTTGATTATCCATTCTGTAAACAGAAGTAGAGAGGATTGGATGCAAAATACATATAATTGACACTCACATAGCTTAGAAGATCCCGAGCAATATCTGATTTACGAAAACTGCTGTTCCTCTTTCCACAAACAATCTCTAAGACCAAGACACCAAAACTAAAAACATCTGATTTCGCAGAGAATTCACCATAAAGTACATACTCTGGAGCCATGTAACCACTGCAAATCCCAACACCCAAACAAAATACGCATATCAGATGTATTCAATACAAACACAATCAGATGTTCAATGATTCAGAGTTTATACTTACTGTGTTCCAACTATTCTCTTAGTACTATCTTGAATTTGGTGAAGGCCAAAAAGCCTAGCCATGCCAAAATCTGCAATTTTAGGATTCATTTCGATATCTAATAATATATTGCTAGCTTTGAGATCCCGATGAACGACTTTAAGTCGAGACTCCTCGTGGAGATAGACAAGTCCTCTTGCTATCCCTCCTATTATCCGGTATCGTCTTTCCCAATCCAGCTGTGTACATTTAATTGGATCTACACATTCATCCAACAAAATATAACAAACTTTTAGACCCCCATTTAGTCTGAAAGAAATATCTACGGATCCAACTATGCTGATAATAATAAGAATAAACAGACACAGAATGGGAGGCAGACCGAATAGGATTTGGTCAAGGCTTCCATTTGGCATGTATTCATAGACGAGTAGTTTCTCTTCACCAGCCATGCTGAAACCAACAAGCTTCACAAGATTTCTGTGTTGAAGCTTAGCTACTAATGTAACTTCATTCTTGAACTCTTGTTCACCTTGTCCTGAATTTTTCGATAGTCTCTTTACGGCTATTTCTTGACTGTCTGAAAGTGTACCCTGATCAGGACAGAAAATAAAACCAAAAAATGAAAGGTCTTAGCTATCCAAATAACATAAAAAACAATCAGCTATTAGCAATTCAATTCTAAGTTTCAAGTTACATGCATTTAATATGTATTTAGTACCTTATAAACAGAGCCAAATCCACCTTCCCCAAGTTTATTAGCTTCGGAGAAATTGTTTGTTGCAGTACTAACTATATTGAAGTTGAATTGTAAGGATTCTGTACTTGGAATATCAGCATCAGCATCTTCATGAAAAACACACCAATAAGGTAGCAAATAAGCAAACCATATGAAGAAGCATATATCTTTAGGTGTCATGGTTGAGGGATAGCTAACTTACCGTCAAAAAACTCTGTCTTTGTTTTCTTTCTATGGAAACAGAAGAACCAAAAGGCTATAGCTGTTAGTACTCCGATAGCTGAAGGAATGGCGATACTGATGGCAAGTATGGATGAGTTATTCCCGTTTGCTGCACAAATACAAACATTTTTGAATCAGGAACAGAGTGAAAGTATGGATAAAAATGATAATTTTAATGAGAAGCCACAATCACAACAAGCATAAATTGTTGTCTAAGAAAACCCGTAAAATGCTACATATTTGAAATCAGCGTCTATTATCTTTTGAAATCACTGTTGGGGTGAGACGATCAAACCATTATTATCACGTAACAAAGGAAAGGAGTAATACACTATTACTTACAGTTCGATGAAATTGTATTCGTCGGCGATGGTGGTGGTGATGATCCGAGAGGTGGAGGTGGTAGGAGAGGAGCAGGTAATGATACTGAAGGGGGTGAAGGAACATTGATATATTGAAGTTGAAGAAATGGATATAATTCATATCTAACATTACAACTGGGTCTAAGAACTCTTCCACCTTGTTTCCCGTCACAACAATTTGGTAATTCAGATATAGCTCCAACAAGACATCGACTACAATCACTTGAAGGTATATCTGGACTACACTGGACTAATCCATATACTGTTGTACGATTGGTAATATTTTTATCTCCACTAGCAAAATTAGAAGAACTGGACCTTTGTTTTTCTAATTCATTCATTAAATTGCGTACAATCGGGTTAAACTGGTCTGGATTAGAAATATTGTTAGGCTTCCATATATAAACTGCTGGTGTAACTTGCACGATATTAAAGTAATACTCATTTGAATACCTTAGCATACATGTATCAAACCAAATAATTGCTTTTTTAGAATTCGGACATCTATCGTTGATATCCCGAGTACCAAAATCAAGACAACTTTGACAAGTATCTAATGTAACATCACCTCTACACTGTATAGACCCGTAAACAATATCCGGATTTAGGCCAACGGTGGCGTTATCGTATCTATTTCTGATGACTGAAGGAAAAAGACGGTTGAGATTAGCTTCAAATGTACTGCCAGTAGTGAAATTATCTCCGTAACAAAAATGATAAATATAATTTGGTTGCGCGGTTGTGTATTGTATGATGATCAGTAAGTTAGAATGAAAAGACAAGTAGATGCAGAAGACAAATCCAGGTCTAAAACTACCCATTTTCTGATGATCATGTGTTTTCTATTTTTGTATTCATAATAAAAGCAAAGGCTAACCAGTTTGGAAGGGTGCATTGGGTAGTTTTGCACTAAAAGTCCATTATGAAGACTAGAGAAATCATTTCTCTCCACAGCCTCGAAGATTTTGGCAGCTTATCACTAGTCAATAGTCATATATTTCGGCAACGCAAGTGTCAACCAGAAATTTTCACAATGGGTCCCAACTTAAGAAAAAACGATCGCAACTAAACATGTTTTTTTCAATTAATAGGAAGGTGGACAAACCAAAGGGAGTGAGAGATATTAAAACGGTTCTATAGCTGGCGAAATTTCATAGTTTGTTGAAAGTTTCTCTATTCATGTTTACAAAATTATACTGTATCACCCTTGAATATTATTATGCCACCAAAATAAGCATATTTACAGTGAGGCATATTTACAGTCACCTTATAAGCAGATTAGTAAAGCATTTTCTCATATACATAACAAGCACGCAATTGGATTTCTAACACTCAGATACCAAATCAACAGAAGAAGATAAATACAACTAAAGATTTCCTAATCAAGAATTAGATAGGAATTGAACTGACCTTTTGTTAGCTCAATCAAATTTGAATCTGAAATTAAGATCAATTTGATGTTGATACATAGAGCTGCAATCAATCAAATTTACAAAGAAAGGTTAATGTATTAAGAAAAGAACAGAAAAAGCTTACAAAGAAAAATAAAAACAAGATTCCAAACAGAGATAGACAACGTCAAGAATTGACCAAAACAAGAAGCAACAGAAGCGGTAAAAGAAAGCAGCAGCACAGAGACGAAGCACCCCTACAACAAGTTACTTCTTCTTTGCGGATTTTCTGAGACCCCTACCAAGCTTGTCATCTTTAGGCTCCTCCTTCCAGCCTAGTTTTTCAAGCTCCCTTTCCTTCCTAGATTTCTGAAGCTTATCATTTAACTCACTAAATACCCCCATATTTGCCTGTTTTCCACTAGGATCTCCTATCAAAGCGGAATTTTTTCGATACGTTGAGCTTTAGTCATAAGAATCCTGATAGGAATTTCTGCAAGAGATTTTTCGTGCACAATTTCCATATCCTCACCCGAAGATTCATTGTCCTCAGTTTCAATTGCGTCAGGAATAGAGATCAAATCCTTGTCAGCATCAAATCCTTGAACTTCAGATTCTTTTATAGTATCTTCACCTGTTTTAAAGACTAAAGAGATTCTCAAGCCCCAAGTCTATAATCTCACCTGATGAGGCATTTAAGGTAAATAATATGATATTCCTCCCATAGTTTCACAATCTTGGATAATGGTGAAACTCCCATGGAGAATATCTCCATGCCTTTTGTTATTTATATTGTCTAACAGAGAATAATACAGTCATTATTAAGAGTATCACAGGGAATAAGGCTAAGTAAGGAAAGCAGTATAAAATCTATTCTATTACACCCCCTTAGTCGGAGCGGGAGAAGAGCAGACGCTCAGACTAGAACGGAAACGAGTAAATAGTTGTCGTGGAAGGCCCTTGGTGAAGATATCATCATATTGATTTTCCGAGGGGATGTGCAAGACATGAATGTCACCAATACGAACACGATCACGTACGAAATGTATATCAATCTCCACATGTTTGGTACGTTGATGTTGAACAGGATCACCGGACATATAGACTGCACTGACGTTGTCACAGTATACAATAGTGGCACGTCGCAGTGGTAGATGAAGCTCAAGAAGTAAGTTGCGAAGCCAAGTAGTCTCTGCAACAAAGATTTGCCACACCCCGATATTCGACCAAAGACTTGAGCGAGAGACAGTTCCGACGCTTAGAAGACCAGGAAACTAGGTTGTCACCTAGAAAGATGCGATGGAGGAAGTGGATCGACGGAATCCGGACACCCCCAATCGAGCGTCGGAATAAGCGGTTAATCCGGTGAGTGTAGTAGCAGACAGGAACAAGCCATGATCAATAGTACCCTGAAGATAACGAAGGATCCGCTTAAGGGCTTGCATGTGAGGCTCCCTAGGGTCATGCATAAACAAACATACCTGTTGGACTGCATAAGAAATATCCGGTCTAGTGAAGGTGAGGTATTGAAGAGCCCCATCCAGGCCGGTATAACGTAGGATCCTCAATCACGGGACCGGATGTTGCACTACCGAGTTTTGAGTTGGTATCAACTGGTGTGGCCACAGGATTACAATTTGTCATGGATGCACGTGCAATGATGTCCTGCGCGTAAACTGACTGAGACAAGTAGAGACATGAAGATGAGCGGTTAACAGAAATACCCAAAAAATGATGCAACGGGCCAAGATCAGACATGGAAAACTCTCGTTTCATCAATGTTATAAATTTACCAAGAAGTTGATCAGTATTTGCTGTTAAAATGATGTCATCAACATAGAGAAGTAAGTAAGCCATCTCGGATCCGGATTGGTAGACGAAGAGAGAGGGATCACATACACTACCACGAAAACCACAATTGGTAATAAACTTGGCAAATCGTTGAAACCATGCCCGAGGTGCCCGCTTTAGACCATAAAGTGAACGGCGAAGTCGACATACATAATCAGGGTGTTTAGGATCAACAAAACCCGGAGGCTGGTGCATATAAACTGTCTCAGTCAAATCACAGTGGAGAAAGGCATTCTTGACATCTAGCTGATGTATATGCCAAGAACGTGAAGCAGCAATAGTAAGCACCATACGGATAGCCGCTGGTTTTACAACCGGACTAAACGTTTCAAAACAGTCAACTCCAACTTGTTGGGATTTACCATTTGCAACAAGGCGTGCCTTGTGACGCTGTAAGGAACCGTCGGCATGAAATTTGTGGCGAAAAAGCCACATAGAACGAATAACATGTGCATCTCGTGGCCGAGGAACTAGTTCCCAAGTATTAGTTTTCAACATGGCAGTGTATTCATCTAGCATGGCAGCATTCCAGTTAGGGCCCCTAAGAGCATATAGGTGGGAGCGAGGCAATGGAGAGATCTTATAGTTGGACTGAATATTAAGATTGAGTTTGTGATTAGGGCGAAAAATGCCACGGGAGGCCCGAGTGATCGGACGAGAGGGAGGATGGGTGGTTGGAGCCATAACAGTGGGAGGATGAACAAGAGTGGGAAATGGAGAAGTCGGACTAGTAGTGGCAGACGAAGTAGAGACTGTAGGCTGGTAAGTCGAAGTGGTAGGAGTAGGATTAGTATAGGTGGTAGCGGAAGAGGTGGGAGGCACTGTAGTTATGCGCCTGTGAGGAGGAGTATAAGGAATAGAGGAACTGGGGATATTAGACGCAGGGGTGGAGGGAGTTGCTGACGGATAGGCAAGATTGTCAGCAAAGGACTGGTGAATAGGAGAGGGAGAATTTTCAGAATCTGTAGGACCGGTGGGAGTAGAGGTTGCGAAAGGAAAGACAGTTTCGTCAAAATTTACATGACGGGAGATAATGATTTTATGAGTGGTAAGATCAAGACAACGATATCCACGATGATTGGTAGGAAAACCAAGGAAGACACATTTAGTGGAACGAGGAGCAAGTTTATGAGGTGTAGTAGAGGAGAGGTTAGGATAACAAAGACAACCAAAAACACGAAGATGATCATAAGTAGGTTGGCGACCATAGAGAGCGAAAATAGGAGAATGAAAATGGAGAATTTTGGTGGGAAGAATATTATGAAGATAGACGGACATGTTAAGAGAGTCGGCCCAATATTTGGAGGGAATTGAGGCGTGAGACATAAGAGTACGAGTAATGTCGTTGATTCGACGAATCATACGTTCGGCCTTGCCATTTTGTGAGGAGGTTTGTGGACAGGAGAAACGGAAAACAAAGCCATTTGTATGAGCAAAATTATGAAAAGAAGAGTTATCAAATTCACGACCTAAGTCACATTGAAAACTTTTGATGTCACGCTCAAATTGAGTTTTAACGAAATAGTGAAATTCCAAGAATTTGGTGTAAACTTGAGATTTGAATTTTAAAGGATAAACCCATAGATAATTAGTGAAATCATCTAATAAAATGAGGTAATATCGGAAACCTGTTTCAACATGTGATGGACAGGTCCATAAGTCACTATGAATAATATCAAAGGGTGCAAAAGTATTGGAATTGGACTCAAAAAATGGTAATCTAACATGTTTGCTAACTTGACAAGAATGACACAGTTGCGAACATGAATTCTTGTTACACGAAATAAAAATTTTAGTGCGTAAGACATCTAATATAGCTTTGCCAGGGTGACCAAGCCGGTTATGCCAAACATCAGGCGAAAAAATAGTAAGAGAGATAGGTTGAGGCAGGGGCGTAGTAGGAGGAGATATGATAGACTTGGTGATAGGATAAAGCTCTCCAGAACTGTCACATCGTAGGATAGTCCTCTTCGAAATCATATCCTTCACAGAGAAACCAGATGGGTCAAACTCAGCAGACACATGATTATCAGTAGTAAACTTGCGGACAGATACTAAGTTTTTGATAATGTCAGGGACAACAAGAGTATCTTTGAGCTGAATAAGACGGGAAGGAAGGTGTATGAATTTGGTACCACTAGACGTAAATGGAATACTATTGTCATTGCCAACTAGAATAGAACGTACATTGCTAGAGTTGGAAACGTTATGTAGCGTACCTGGATTGGCAGTAAGATGTGAAGTAGCACCAGTGTCCATGTAAAAATCATCATCAGGAGGATGAAGACTCATGGAGCTATACGCCTCTGCAATATCATCCGGTTGGAGAACTTCAGTGCTTGGAGTGAAGTAAGCTTGACCACGTCCCAGTCCAGGTGACCGTGCACGTTGCAAGGGTTGTTGATGTTGTTGTGGTCGACGAGGCTGCCAGGTAGAGGCTGTTGGGTACGGGAAGGGAGGTACAGGCCAGTACGGTGGCAAGCGTGGCTGGTAACTAGGATGACGAGCATAGCCCGGTAGCTGTTGCTGGTAACTGGGATGACGAGCATAGTCTGGTAGCTGTTGGGCCCCTGGGTTGAGATGCATGCTGGGAGTCGGCAGAAGAGGTGGTTGGACTTGGGCCGAATCATTTACGTTGGACGATGGACGAGGACCACGTCTGTTGTTGCTGGAACGGTTCGTCCTTTGGTTATTTCGATTTGCAGGGGAGGCAGCAGCAGCAGCAGCAAGTGCGGTCGGTGTTGAAGATTGGGTTTGCTGAGAGCGCCTGATTTCTTATGTTCACAGTTGAGATCTGGCAGAATCGAAGGTAGGCATAGACTGTTGGATAAAAGAAGCAACATTATTGTATTCCTCCAGAAGGCCATTGACTAGTTGAATAACCAATCGCTTGTCATTCATCGGGAAATCAAGATCGCTTAATCGATCGGAGAACGATTTAAGTTTGTCACAATAATCATCAACACCATTACATTCAGTGAATTTAAGGTTAACAAACTTACTTTCAAGGGTTGTTGCACGGCTTCCTTTGTTGTCTTGAAATAACTTTTTAAGATGATCCCAGATTTCCTTAGCAGTTTTGCCTAATTTGAGAACTGTGAGCATCAAATCTTTGGCCATGGTAGCGAACATCCACTGGCGACATAGAGCATCTAGCTGGTTCATGGTAGCGGCATCAAGATTAGTGGGGGCTGCTGAACCGTCAATAAGAAAAACCAAATTGTGAGCCTGGAGATGGAGTTCGAATAGGAAAACCCATGAAGAATACTCATCATGTTTGATGTCCAGGAGAATTGGAATTAAAGTTTTAATATTTGTGATAGCAAAAGCTGGATGTAATGATTTCTTTTCACCGGCCATGTTTGATGTTTGGGAGAAGAAGAGGGATTTGATGGATCGAGTTAGGGTGATACCATGAACCAACTAGATGTTTGATGTTTGATGCTCTGATACCATCTTGGATAATGGTGAAACTCCCATGGAGAATATCTCCATGCCTTTTGTTATTTATATTGTCTAATAGAGAATAATACAGTCATTATTAAGAGTATCACAGGGAATAAGGCTAAGTAAGGAAAGCAGTATAAAATCTATTCTATTACACAAGACTTTCTCCACGACTCATAAACTAATAAGGCGCGGTAATTTCGAAATATGCAGCTTATGATAGCTTGCAAATTTAAGAGAAACTAATTAAAAACAAGTCTAAGATGTAAGATGCCATCATCGAGGGTATAATTCAGAAGTTGAAGCTTCATTCACGCTCCATGTTACTCCTTGAGAGATTGGCAGTAAGGTTGACTGGGGCTCTTCATGTCTAGTACTACCAGCAAAAAATCCAGGCGCTGAAGGTGAATCTTGACTGATCACAGAATGGTTAAGCATTTGGACAACTGTAGGCATCGTGGGTCTATCTGCAACATTTTCTTGAACACATAATAACGCAACATGGATGCATTTCATCGCTTCACTTCTAGAACATGTGTCCTTCAAATTTGGATCTAATAATTTTATAGCAGACCCGTTTTTCCAAAGTCTCCATGCCTGCATCAGTTTTCCCTCTCTTTATGTTATTCATTGTGTAATCAAAATTAGAGAAGATTGGAAGCAAAAAAAAAGATATTATTGGTACTCACATAGCTCAGAAGGTTACGAGAAATATCTGATCCATGAAAAGAGCTATTCCTATGTCCACTGAGAATCTCTAAAACTAAGACACCAAAACTAAATACGTCCGATTTCACAGAAAATTTTCCATGCATTATGTACTCTGGAGCCATGTATCCACTGCGAAACGCAAACCAGAATCTCATTATTAGGCTTGATGTGTACAGTTATCACTTATGAACTAGCACCTAGTAAGAAGCTCATACTTATTGTTGGGGGAGGCTTACGAAATCCGAGCCGCTATGCGCAATAAGAAACCTACACGAGCAATGAAACACAAATGTGATAATATGGATACTAGGGTATTCAAATCCACCAATAACCTATGATATGCATTCAACTTGTAATATTATTCTTGTCCTTATAGTAGATTCAAGTCTACCGTATAACTAAGGTGTTTCTCCAATGGATAATTTAATCACAACTAAAGTATTTCTCCAAAGCATTAATTGTCTAATTAAGCACAACTAATCTAAAGATCAATATTTGGTTAAGCATGAGTTGTAGCATAATCAACATAGAGATATTCTAACTACAATGGATACATGGCATACATTGTGAGAGCAAGATGTTGACAAACTTGGATTAAATTATATCTTTAAACAATTCTAAACTTTCAAGAACAAGATACAAGATATGAATACATACCAATGAGATTAGGGCTTCATCTAAACCCTAGTAAATGAAATTAGAACATGAAGAACATTACAACAAATTTAAATTTGATAAACTAACATGAACAAGCTATTCTTGGATGGTTTTTCAACACAACAACCCTCTCTATTTATACACAAAATTCCTCAAGCACTGGGATTCGAATTTTGGCACTCATCCACTCAACAAAACATGTTTTCTTAATTGATGGAATATATTTGGTTGTGGGAAACAAATTGGGAGTGATTGAGTGAGAGAATGGGGGTGAGGTGGATGTTTTGGAAAGAATCCAATGGGGGTGAGGTGGATGTTTTGGAAAGAATCCAATGGGGGTGAGGTGGAAATGGATTTGGGTCTTGGGTTTTGGATCATGGGTTGTTTAATCCCATGAATTTGTAAACAAGTTGCCACGATGCGTGAGCTGGTTGCAACGCTTCCAACTTTCTTCTCTTTGTCTTCTCAATTCTTCCAAGCTTTATTTAGTACTTAAAAACACAAAATTAATTAATACAAATATTTATTCTTGAAAATGGTAAAAATGCAGAATTTGGGATAATATATGACTTTGAAGCGAAAGATGAGTTAAGTGCCAATGAAAAGGTGTATGAATATGCAATATTTGGCACTCATCAAATACCCCCAAACCTGAATTTTACTTGTCCTCAAGTGAAACAGAAATCCGAAATCCTAACTATACCACTGTCATTGGTCTCTCGAATGCATTTAGCGTATGCACTAAGCCTTTAAACCCCTAGGTGTCCCTAGTGGACGAGTTGTAGTCTCGTGAGGGCCTACCAAAGATGTACCCACAAAACCTTCTCCAATATCAGAGCATCCATAGAAATGTCTTTGTCTTCGGTCTTCAACTGTAGATGATGAACTTGAATTTCGTAGAACCTTGATAATTTGTAACCATTTTTTTAAGACCCGCTACACACTGATCATCATATTTTTTAGTGACCAGCTACATAGTGATCATCATTTTTTTTAGTGACCGCTACACGTGATCATCGGATACCAAACACAAGACCGCTACACAATTGGTCATCATACAAAATTTGATTTTTGATTTATTTATTTTTAATAAAAGACTAAAAAATCTATATGCAAAACACTACAAAAAAATCCTACAAAAGACCCGCTACATGATGGTCATAAAAAAAAATGCAAAAGACTACAAAGGAAAAAACATACAAAAGACCCACTCACAATGGTCATCCAAAAACAACAACAAATAAAATGCAAAAGACTAAAAAAAATCCTACAAAAGACCCGCTACAGATGGTCATAGAAAATTTTTGATTTTTTTTTTTTAATAAAAGACTAATTTGATTTTTTAATAAAAGACTAAAAACTCTATATGCAAAACACACCCCAAACCTAAATCTAACATTGTCCTCAATGTTTCAAAAGATGATAAGAACACATATCAAGAGAACAAGGTAGAGAAGATTCAAAGGAAAGAGATTACCGATGCAAAAAGGGTGGTGCTAACCATAATTGAATGAATGCTTTGAAAGCAAACAATATGAGCGCAAGACAAAAAGTTTGGTTAGCACACAAATATATCAACAAGATTCAAAATTTTACCTACTAGATTATACAATGATGACTCACCATGTACCAACAATCTAAAAAGTTGAGGATCAACCCAAAAGACGTAGTGCGAAAACATCAACAACCTTACAAAATTATAACAGGACAGCAATGCAAGTGAGACTGCATATGTGAATGAGTTACCCCAAACCTAGATTTTTCAATAGATATATTTTTGGGTACAAAATCTAACAATTTCAGGGTGCATCATGCACAAGATCTAGTTCAAAGTGGATTTTGTCATGGATGGATGGAGAGACATGAGTGAACTCTAATTGTGGCTCATCAAAGGTATTATATTTAGCTGCAAAATAGTCCAAGAGGACTTGAGAGGCACATAGTTCCAATCCTAGATTAGGTACTCTTAGAAAAGTAGGTTTAACAATAACTTTACAAACCAAATCTAGGTTGGGTGCAAGATTACCGATTTGTGACATGAGCGGGAGGTAGGCACATCTATAACTCCTAAATCATTTGCAGTGTCGCAGCATGCTCACATTCATAGAACAATCCATCAAGACCCAAATAAGTATCATGCTCATCCAAAGTTTTATTCTCATGCATAGACAAATCCAAGAGACATCACAATGTGACCTAGTAGAGAATCGACACGTCAATTATGTTTTTATGCATAAGATCATTAGTGTCTACAGGAGATTCAACATTACCTATGTCAGAAACAAGTACAACATCATGCTCATGCTCATAAAACAAATCAATAAGCCCAGTTCACAATCATCCCTAGAACTTGAGTTTCATGCATAGGAATATCACAAGAAACTTCACATTGTGACTTAGGCAGAGAATCGATACATCAAAGTTATTTTCATGTATAGTATCATTAGTGTCTACTGAAGATTCAACATTTTCTAAGTCATACACAAGAAATGTGTCATGCTCTTGTTCACAGGACAATTGCACATGCTCAAGATCAGTATCAACATCACATGTATATGGAACATTAGAAGAAACATCATTCATTAAGGTCGAGGTGAGAAGCCTAATGTCTCTGAACTCAAAGGTTCGACAATATTTTCAGTAAAAACATATTCTTCTAACATAACATCATCATCATCATCATGAAATGCATTTCCTTATTTAAAATCGTAGTATTTCTAGTCCCTTCATTTAAAACAGGTTCATATGCAATATCAATCTACAAGTAAGACTAGGCATACTATTTTCACATTTTATTTCATTAGGACAAACAAATATTTCATCACGAAATTCCTCCTTTCCTACATTTTGTAAATGAATCAAATTCATTTTTAAAAATGCATTAAGTTGTTCAATGGAAGGAGAGTCTTCAACGATAGGAAATTCATAATCAATGCTATATGGTTTATCATGCAATACACTCTAGCATTATTTTGTTCGATAGCTCGAGATTTTCCTCCACATATTGAGAAGTACAAAATTGTTCAACTTCCCATGTGGTGGATGATACATGTGTGCATGGTCATTAGGGTCTATAAAATACTGATCGCAACCTTGAAAGGTTGATTATGGTCCCAATGACTATCACTTTGTAATCTGTTGGCATTTCATATTTTGGATTTTCATGATATTCTCTAGATTGCCTAAAATCATGCAAAATATAGCAATTCTCAGCAGGATGGCCTAAGCCTCCACATAAGGTACAAGCATAGATTTCGGATTGCATTTCTAAAGTATGTGATTTTAGCTTCTAGCTGATCCAAAAATGATGATTGTGAGAGTTGGGCAGTCAAGATGTTCATTTTCACCTGTGGTGGATGATACATGTTTGAATAGTTATTAGGGTCCATGTATTGATGCTCAGGATTGTGAAAATGTCCATAAAAATCCCTATAACTATTGACATCATGGTCTGTTGGAGTTTCATAATGTGAAGCATGCCCGTAAGCAAGCTCTCTGATGGATTTGTTTCATCCCCACATGAGACCAGAATCCGACATGATCTCTAACTAGCACTAGGCTTGTTGCAGAGATTGGGATGTACACACTTAAAACATATTAATATTTTTTTTTCATTTATTTGTTTTTTTTTTTTCAAGCCCGTTCTCTAATTACCTCGGGCATACATTAGAAAAACAAAATAAAAGAAGAAAATCATAAACGGAAGGAAGTTCTATGCAATCGCAAACAAGGTGACTCTACCATGGAAAACCTCTCGATTTCTAGCAAACAAAAGCATGATGGTTCCACTTAGATTGTTTTCTAGACTGACTTCTAATCCTTCGAAATGGAATTCGATTCAATACGTATAAACCTCTCACTGGAATCAATCCGAGTTTAAGTAAATTGAATAGAGCGAGGAAGCTGCTGGAGCTTTGATACCCAAGGCCTCACCGCATTACCAAAGCGCGACGATCACGCATTCAATTCTGAAA
>JAJJWX010002869.1:0-64233 GCA_023529315.1 Papaver bracteatum
CAACTCAGTCACCGGTCAAAGGCACTGAGTCAAGCTTTAGTCAGTTACCGATTCAGCTACTCTAACTTGGCTGGGTGAGATGACTTAGTCTGGCCAGAACCACTTGCACGGCCCAAGTTTTGTGTTGCGCAATAACTTCAGTCACAGCCATAATAGCTGGTTATCACCTCCATATCCACTAAGTAGCAGCTGTAGCTCCTCCTTTTCATATGCTATTGAAGTGATAGCACGATCAACTCGACACCAAGCTGCATCAGCTACACTTCAATCCTCCAGAACCATCAGCACTTCTTGCTTCTTTGTAACCAATTCAATACCATCTTCATTACCATTCATAACTTCAGCTGCAATTCCTCCAGTACCACTAATGTACCCTGATCAGCTTCATTCAATTCTGAATCATACCAATACCAATTCATTTTCTCTTCAGTTGCGATGCAACAAAGTCTTATTCGTTCTGCAGTCCCGACTTCAAACTAAACAAGCCACCACTGCATATAGCAACAGCTGCACTCATTCTCGATCACCATCTCATCCTTAGTCCCTGCAACTTCTCTTTAATCTCAGCATCTCAGTACCTAAACATTCATCTACCCATCATGATGCACAGTCCAACCACCAGAAACTTCATCTCTGCCGATTTATGCTCAGTTCCAACTTCCAACTCACATACAATCTGCTATGTTCTCCTTCTCTTCCAGCTAATCACTGCAGCATCAGTTAGCATATGCCAACTGCAAGTTTCTCTTGCAGTTATAAAAAAACAGTCTCCTAAGCTCATCCACCATAGCCTGAGTGATAACAACCCTGCAAACTAAACTGCATTCATTCATTTATTCTCCAACTGATGCACCTTCAACTAGCACAGCAGCTTAACCTGTAACATTGCAAACCTGCAATTCAGTACCAATAGCTGCAATCAATTCCATCACCTTGTCATATGCTTAATCAAACCACCAAAACCATAGCTCCTTCTCAACTCTAATTCAATGGTATGTCCATCAGTTCAATGGCTGTCAACACACTCACGCATTCGTTACCAGCATACATACTATTTCCTTTGGCTGGTGCAAGCCTACAATCACCAATTATGTAATGGATACAAACTCCACCAGCTGAAGCGCCATCTCTTCTTTCACAGATCCCTTCATCCGCAATCTGTACTCAAATCCCCTGCAACTGCTGGGCTTTCTCTTACAATTTCCAGCTGCACAACTTACTCTGCAATTCCCAGTTTCTGTAGCACCAATCAACACCACTGTGAACTTATCTCCAACAGCTCAAAACCACCAACTATTGCACACCCATTTATACTACTACCAGTACTCAGTTAGTTCACCTTCTCATAGCATTCAAGGCACAAATCCCTTTCTTCTATGTAATCTTCACAGCATCCCACAACAACTACAAGACCAAGACAAACCCAATCTGTTGTTGAATCCGAGAATAGTATCAGAACCCATGGTAATCATCAGTAGCTATTCTTCAGTTGAACCACCTTATACTCGTGCTCAATCCCGATCTGGTTACAACTTCAACTTCAGACCTAACTCAATCAAATCTTCTTTTCCTTCTCAACTGAGTTTCCATCTGTGAATCAATTCAAGTTAAACCCAAGTTTCCTTGCTCTGATAACAACCCAAAATCACCATCAATCCCTGCTTAATCTCTTATTTCATTATCCAAGTTCAAATCCCTAATTGCAAACCCTAGATATCAGCAGAAACACCCATCTTTTGGATTTCATTTTTCATATTCATCACTGAACAACTTCAATTCTTTCTCCTCCATTTTTCTTGCTGAAATTCCCTTCTTGTTCTTCCATCGAACTCAGTAATTCCTCCATGAAGAGCCGCAACCATTCTTTGTCTTGTTTTCAGGTAAACCAATGATAAGAGTAAAGATAATTTGTTCTGACTTTTAGGGTTGTGTAGGAATCAAAATAGGCACAGGCACCCAGTGATGGATATGGGCTATCTAGTTGTGTGTATCTTGTTGGTTCCGAACAACCGACAACCCAAACTCTCCGTTAGACTCAATTGTCAGTTATGAGAAACTAACAATACGTCCTTCACTTCCTTCTTGCGCAATCTTAGATGGTTCCAAACATCGCTCGCTTGTGAATGACACTTTTGCTCATTTTCGCTCCAAATGAACGCTTTCTTCTTCCCCGAATTCTCCCACCAACAACATACGCTTTTTATTTCTCAGATTCACTTCTTCTCTTCAATTTATATATATCACTAAAGTTGTCGTGCTTTTCAGACAAAATATGCATCACTAAAGTCGACGTGCTTTTCAGTCAGAGATGAAGAAATAAAAGCAAATAATGAGAAATAATTCGCCTCCAACCGCAGTTGCACTTGAGATAACGTTTTTGCCCTGTTTCTTCTTCTTTTGTTCCAAATGACTCCAAAGTACCTAAATACTCAAAAACAAAACATAAGATACATAATTTACAAGAAAACTAAGCAAAAAAAAAAGCATAAACTATAGATAAATATCAAGGTGTTTTAGACATCTATCATGCAGTTGTGATTCTATGTCATAACATCACAAGTATCTAGAAAACAGAGATAATATACAGCTTATCATTTACAAGCAAGTTATATCTTCTGATACACAGTCATACACCACCATATCTCACATAGTCCATCATTCCAATTTCAACACTTCCTATGCTTTCCTCCTTAAGACAATCCCTCTCCTTCATTTGTGACCGAAGCAAGACTGGAACGACTATTTCTTGGTTCAGTCCAGAAGTGTACAGGTTGTTCTCTCGAATCTAAAGTATTCATATGTAATACATTTGTTTTTGTGTTTGGACTCATTTCTTATTAACCTACCCCATTTTTACTCTTTTCACCAGAATCATTTTTTACTCTCAAAAAATTGCGAGAGACGTAAGAAGAATAGGTTGTCGAAGATTAACAATTTTGGGTTGTTTTGAACTTGGAAATGTGAGCTAAAATTTTGTTGAAAGATGATACCTTTGTCTCTCATAAGGTGTTGAGAGTGTTTCAGTTTTTTTGTAGGTGAGAGAAAATGATATCTATCACTTAACCGTCGTTAACTTTAAATTGATTGACACAGTAGGGAGCAATAATATAATTATGTACGTGCATGTGGTGAATGAGAAGATTAAGATGATGAACAACCTTATCTACAAGTAACGACACATTATGCAAATGCCGTTAGGACGGCTTGTTTTTGCCACATTATAGATGAAAAAGAAAGATCTTCCTACTTCCTTCTTAAATTTACTTACAAATGAGAACTTATATGGTCGATTTCTTTTGAATTTATAAAGATGTTGTAGACACTAAACATTACTGAGAGTGATGTGAATATAACAAAATATAACGTATTGAGCAAGTATTTACACCTCTGTGGTATAACTTGACTCACAAATAATTTGAGAAAACTATAATTAATGAACGATAAATAATACTAATAAACTCTTTTCTACAATAATTTCGACTCATCTAGATAGGTCAGAGACTATTATAACTCAGTACGAATAGAAATATATAACAACCAAAACTCAATATATTTTTTTCCCTAAATTTGCATGTACGTGCAAAAATAAAATAAGGACCCATTTAAAACATGATTCAAAAAAAATAAAAATACACGATTGCTAAATGGGATATCGGTATTAGCAGGGTATCGTTTGAATGATCCAACGATTATGATCATTTTTTATTTTTTTGTCTTATATAATATGGTATCCCCGAAAGATTTGGCATCAACCTTTAGAAATCGTGATTTAAAACATTAGATTTCAGCTAGGTTGTTGGATTTCTCAAGTTTGATATTTAAGTTCACCTTCTTCTGTAATTGTTTCTACATTATTTTTTACTAGTGATTTCAACGAAACAAAGTTGTTCCTGTGTGGTACTGGTATAACCCATTTCTGATCGTGTCTATAAATTTCCCATATATTATGTGTAGTTTGTGATTCTATGTCATAACATAACACGTACCCGAGTTTATATATCAGTAAAACTTGATCCCCTCATAAAATAACAAATAGATAAGTATTTATTTGCATGTTTTTCATGTGTATAGTGCATTCTTCACTCTAACAAGGATCCTCCTTCGTATACAATTGTTTGGTGTTGTAACTGCTATTCGTCTTTAGAAACCACAATTGCCATGACCACCTTACAGGTTCAATATATTCATTAACAAGAACCAAACACCCTATGAAAATACGGAGAATACGGTTAAAGGGTTCTCGATCAAGCGAGGTATGGAGCAAGTGGAATTCCTCGTCCGCCAAGTCAAAATCCCTCTGATCCTGAGGGGAGCCAATGAAGTTCCCCATTCACACATGCACTCCAGAATCACTATTTGGTAGTAGACAGTAATTAATATCTTCTTTATTTCACCAACCGCCGCTACTTCCAAGCGTATATACCTCGACCTGTCCCTTGTAGGGAGGTTTATATAGCAGGTACGGAGACTCATCATAGGAAATTTTAAGAACCTTGTACTCATTAGTTATCAGATGATATCCAAATCCACGTAGAATATCTTTATTTTTGTTCGTGCATATCCCTGGAAGATTCGCGATTTATCCGACGATGGGATTACATATGTGAAGTGATTCTTCACCTTTGTACCTTCCTGTTAGAGTAGTACTACAAGTTTTACTTGTTACTATCTTATCTTTACATTTCTATTCTAGTATCTTAGAATATGCCCAATTGATACCTTAGGATATGATCAATTGTTGCCTTAAGGCTGTGTCATTTTGAATATCTTGTTGTCCTATAAAAGCATCAATGTAATGTCTTTTTGAGACACAACTTTTGATAATAGAACAATTCATTTTCTCTCATAATGTAAACTATTTCATGGTATCAGGAGGGTTCGATCCCCTCACTCTTTCGCAGTAACAACCCACCGCCGCCACTCCAAACCCTTACCAAGTAAAAGTTATTATCTAAATCTACAATCTTTGTTCCTCCATCTTCATCATCTCACCAACATAGATTTCTTTGTTTTCTGTTTTAACCACAAGCAAAAGCAGAAGAATAGAAGAATACGAGGAAAATTTTGAACCCATTTCAAAAACTAAGATTCAACATTTCTAAACATCTTTCACTACTCACCTTTAACCGATTTTAAATACTTTTTACAATTCAGTTAAACAACGATATAGTTCAAGAAATCTTCCTTAAAACCTTTAAAAACAACTCAAAACCCTTGATGTCTAAAAGTTTAGATCTACAACTTTTACAACTTTAAAATTATATTTGATAACCCATTATTATACAATCAATTTGTTCTAGCATCAACTAATTTCTTCCACACAATCTACGGTGGTTTTTTATTAAACTTTTCTGAAGTGTTTGAAGTTTAATCGGCAGTATTATATATATATGTGTATGTTACTTTGACAAGAGTTGCTGCTACTAATTTTTGAAGAATCATCGAAGATTTTTGAGAATTGGGTTTGCATTCAAATACAAATTCGTCAGGATTGGGAGAAAATATCACTAGAAAGTCAATTAAAGGAGATGCTCTTGACGATTTGATGTTGATTGGATGTAGACATGTTTTAGTGTTCGGGTAGAATAAGAGAACTTGGTTTGTGTAGGATTTGAAATCGGAGCAGAGATTTTTAAGTCCAACATTGAGAAAGGTATGATATACCCCTAACCTTCTCGTGAAAATTCTTCAGAGAGAATTGAACTCTGCATCATATTTAGGTGTTTGTTTTTCACCCATATCACCAGTTCCATCACCTACTTTACTCGCATCATCCATCCATGTTACCTTCAACACAAAAATCTCCACCATTAAATCATCTTTAATACCCATTAACAACATTTGTCAACACATCTTATAACTTTTTTTAAAAAAATCTTATTTAAGATTTTTATTAATTATATATGATAAGAAAAACACATACATAGCAGGCAAGCGAGCAACAAGCTGCGCAGCAAGCCCCTTTTGAAACTTATTAATACCCGGTTCATGTTTGTTTCACAACTAATCCACATCGAACACTTTCAATCAATTCTAAACACCTTTGAAAATCACTTAAATAACAATATCAAAACAAATCATTACCATTTGTGTCTGTTAACCAACACAGATCAAAACTAAAACTTTAACGTTACCATTTGTGTCTGTTAACCAATACAGAACATCAAAACCCTTGTGTCTGTTAACCAACAACGAACTAAAACTTTGAAGAGGTATTTCGACTATCTCATACTAAAACCTTGAAGAGGTATTTTGACTATCTCACACTATGGAATTGAAGATAAATACCAATTTTATCATACAACAGTTAAAGGAAATTTGAAGACTGGAGAATGAAGTTTTTTATTGTTTCATTTTCCATCTGCAAATTGATTCCTTTGTATGTGTAGTGGACATCAATTTGAGGGGGAGTATATAGATATGTAAATGAATGTAAGTAGCACTAAATTCATTGAAAAGCCCTTAAAATTTTATAAACAACAACAAGTAGAAGATCTAAATGCAGCACCAGCAATGAAGGAGGAAGTTGAACAACAACAACCAGAAGAAGAAATCTGTGAAATCTGCTGGTGCTGAGAAGACGAAACCAGAAACTAAACTTAAAGCTATTGTTGTTGTTGTTAACAAGACTTTTGAAACCTCTAAGGGGTATTGTTGTTACTGAAGTTTATACTGAGATGGCTTAAGTAGAGCATGAGAAGTTGAATGCTAAGTATCCTAGTGGAGTTAACGTTTAATGAGAGTTGGTTCTACATGTACAAGTGTTGATACTACATCTCAGGTAACATTTAACAATGATACTACATCTCTTTCAATAACTTTTTCAATACCTTCATTACCTTTTAAACATTTTTCAATACCTTTACAGAACTGGTACTAAAATCACTTCATTACCCAGTTTTCATCTAAAATCAAGTTGAGTCTCTTAACCAACATAGAACACCAAACTCGAAAATATATTCAATTTGATATCTGATATGAGACATATTCTTCTTCCATCTCGTTCTCCTTCAGAAAACAAAAATACCGGTGTCACGCATATCATCTACTTATTAGACAAGTTAGCACTTCTTACCATTTTTTTTTTGAGTTATAATTGGCTTAAGAAGCCGACTTAATTTGGTAAATTTCGTGCATTAAACTGAACATCAAGGGCCATCGGTCCGTGCCTTTAAGACTGTTGAGTAATGTAATATTAAGAGTGTATTAGGAATGTCAACTTTATATTTAGTTGTGTGTGTAGAATAAAGATGTGGGTGTAGGACATCCACACATTTCCCTTGTAAGGTCTTTTATAGACCAAGTAGAAGAGTTAGTATTATCTCTTCAACTAAATGAAATTTGAGAGAGAATGAGAAGAACCAAAGAGGTTCCCACTACTCCATTATCAAAATCATCCATAAACATCTATTTTTATCACCCAAACATCCAACAATTGGTATCTAGAGCTTAGATCTATTAGATTTGATCTTGGTGAGTGAAAAAAAAACAATTTCTATCCATTAAATCAAAAAAATCAGTAACATTTAAAGTTATCCAAATCTCAATCTAGAAAAGAACCCAATTTTTCAATCAATCTTCAACCAAATCAATGGCAAGTAGTAATAACTCAAGTTTATACATTCAACATCCTTCAATACCACTTTTTCATGGAGAAAATTATGATTTTTGGGCCATCAAAATGAAGACCTTGTTTATGTTTCAAGATGTGTGGGAGATTGTTCAATATGGGTATGATGAAATTGAAGATACATCAACTCTAGAGCAAGCACAAAAGGATTTACTTAAGGAGAAGGGGAAGAAGAATGCAAAAGCATCCATGTACATTCAACAAGGAGTTGGAGACACTATCCTACCAAGAGTAATCCATTTTCCTATTGCTAAGGAATCTTGGGACACCCTTCAACAAGAGTATGGAGGTAATAAGAAGGTAAGAGAATTAAAATTACATTCATATAGAAGAGATTTTTAGAATCTTAGAAGGAATGAGAATGAATGTTTTAATGAGTTTTCTTCAAAAGTTGTTGAAGTTGTTAATAACATGTTGATGTGTGGTGAGAAGATGAAAGAAATAAGAATTTGTGAGAATATATTGATATGCTTGCCCGAAAAATTCGAACCCATTGTGGCATTTTTGGAAGAGACTAAAGATTTCTCAACATTAAAGTCACAAGAGTTATGGTCTTCCTTGAAGGTGTATGAGCACAGGTTGTTAAGACACTCCGAAAAGTCAATTGAGAGTGCATTTCAATCAAAATTGGGCTTGAACTCAAAAAATTCAGCAAAAAATAAAAATGAGTACAAGGGTGAATAAACATCAAACTTCAAAGGAAAAGGAAAATGGAAGAAAGGAGGAGCTAACTCCAACAACTACACAAAGAGTGATTCGTCTCAAGTACCAAGATGCAATTTTTGCAAGAAGAATGGTCATTTGGAGAAGAATTGTTGGAACAAAGGAAAACCCCAATGTCATCATTGCAATAAGTATGGAAATTTGGAGAAGGATTGTAGGTACAAAGGTGAAGAACAATCCGGTAGAGCCGAAGAGTAAGAAGAAAAACTAAATTTGTTTTATGCTTGTCAAAGTGCTATGGAGACTTCTAAGAGTGAAGTATGGTTTGTAGATAGTGGTTGTACAACTCATATGTATGGTGTAAAGAGATTGTTTGTTGACATGGATACATCCATAAACTCTCTAGTGAAGATGGGGGATGGAAACATGGTTCAAGCTAATGTAAGAGGTATAATTTGCGTGCAAAATATCAATGGAGAAAAATACATTAGAGATGTGTTATATGTTCCGAATTTGGGACAAAATTTGCTTAGTGTTGGGCAACTTGTGAATCTTGGGTATGCGCTCCATTTTTAAGATGGATATTGCACAATTTATGACAAGAATTACAACAACAAGACACAAGTCATGAAGAGTATCAAGATGGAGAAAAATAGAAACTTTCCAATTATCTTTGAAAAGGAGAAGAATGTTGCATTGAGGATGGAAACCATTGATGAAACATGGTTATGGCATAAAAGACTTGGGAATTTGAATTTCAATAGTCTCAAGGTACTTTCCAACAAGAACATGGTGCAAGGACTTCCACAACATATTAACCACAAGGATGGCGTATGTGAAGGTTGTGCACTTGGGAAACATCAACGCCAACCATTCCCAAAAGGTGTAGCATGGAGGGCAAATGAACTTCTTGGTTTGGTACATACCGATGTGTGTGGACCAATGAAGACACCAACTCATGGAGGTAATAGATACTTTATCTTATTCATTGATGATTTTAGTCGTATGACTTGGGTGTACTTCATGAGACAAAAATCCAAAGTTTTTAGCATCTTCAAGAAGTTCAAGAGCCTTGTTGAAAATCAAAGTGGTCACTACATCAAAGTTTTGAGAAGTGATAGAGGTAAAGAATACAACAACAAAGAGTTTGATAAATTTTGTGAAGATGAAGGCTTGGAAAGGCAACTAACCATGGGTTATACTCCTCAACAAAATGGTGTTTCCGAGAGAAAGAACCAAACCGTGATGGAGATGGAGAAGTTCGAGCTTCATGACAAGGGTATGCCTAAAGTGTTTTGGGCCGAAGCCATCAACACCGCCATATACTTGATGAATAGGTGTCCCACAAAATCCGTATGGGATAAAACTCATTTTAAAGCATGGATTGGGGGAAATCCATCGGTAAGACATCTCAAAGTTTTTGGTAGTGTTCAAATTCCAAATGTGAAGAGAACAAAGCTTAATGAATCAAGTGAGAAGTGTATATTCATTGGCTATAGCCTCCAATCAAAAGGTTATAGGTTGTTTAGCTTGAAGAACAACACAATGATTACAAGTCGTGGTGTCTTGTTTGATGAAGGAACTTCATGGAATTGGGAAGAAGGTAAAATTGAAAAGACAACCATTATTGTTGATGAAGAGCAAGAAAATTCAGCAACAATTAAAGTTGAGGAAGGTGTAGAAAATGAGAAAGAACTACCTCAAACACCTCCAAATACAAGACAAGGAGCATCTCCAAGTATGTCACCAAGTACTAGTGCATAAACATCACCACCATCGGCACCAAAGAAGATGTACAGGTTGAGTGAAGTGTATGAAATATGTAACTATTGTGTGGTTGAACCGGAAAATTTTGAAGAAGTATCAAAAGAACCGGTTTGGATAAAAGTTATGGAAGAAGAAGTTGTTGTCATAAATGATAACGATACATGGGAGAAAGTAGCAAGGCCAAGTGACAAAGAAGTTATTGGTGTGAAGTGGATCTATAAGGTGAAGTACAATGCGGATGGATCAATTCAAAGGCACAAAGCAAGGTTGGTGGCAAAGGGATATTCAAAACAACCCGGCATCGACTACAATGAGACTTTTGCACCGGTTGCTCGTATTGACACCATTAGATCCGTGACTGCTATGGCTTCCCAAAAAGGTTGGTTACTTTATCAACTTGATGTCAAATCATCATTTTTGAATGGAGAACTCCATGAAGAGGTCTATGTAGAACAACCACAAGGTTTTGTGGTGGAAGGAGAAGAGGACAAAGTATACAAGTTGAAGAAAGATTTGTATGGCCTCAAGCAAGCACCAAGAGCTTGGTATAGTGAGATAGATGGGTACTTCAAAAGGCAAAACTTCAACAAAATCAAGAGTGAGCCTACACTATATGTGAAAACAAAAGGTACGTCTATTCTCATCGTTGCCTTGTATGTCGATGATCTTATCTTTACGGGTAATGATGCTCATATGATTGAGAAATTCAAGAGAGAAATGATGATGAAATATGAGATGAGTGACATGGGTTTGCTCAAGTACTTCCTTGGTGTAGAGTTCATCAAAGTGAAGATGGAGTGTTCATTTCTCAAAGAAAGTATGTCGAAAAGGTGTTGAAGAAATTTGGTATGCTTGGTTGTAACCCCACATCTACACCACTTGTAGTGAATAAGAAACTCAAGAAAGATGATGGAGGATGAAAAGTTGAAGAGACTTACTATAGAGGTCTTATTGGAAACTTGTTGTATCTTACACATACAAGACCCAACATCATGTTTGCTTCAAGTATGCTTTCTAGGTTCATGAGTTCACCTAGTCATTTACATCTTGGCGCGACAAAGAGGTTGTTAAGGTACATACAAGGAACAATAAATTTTGGAATCATGTATTCTAGAAATTTGGATGCAAAATTAGTTGGCTATTGTGATAACGACTTGGGAGGATGTATTGATGACATGAAGAGTACATCTGAGTATGCTTTTTCTCTTGGTTTGGGTATATTTACATGGGCATCAAAGAAGCAAGAAACCGTAGCTCAATCCAAGGCGGAAGCGGAGTACATTTCGGCATCAATAGCTACATCTCATGTTGTATGGCTAAGAAGAATCATGGAAGACATTCAAGAGAATCAAGAAGAAAGCACCATAATCTTTTGTGACAACAAATCGGCAATTGCTATGTCCAAAAATTCGGTTGATCATTGTAGAGCAAGGCACATCAAGTATTGCAAGACAGAAGACCAATTGGTGGATATATTCACCAAGGCACTTCCCAAAGGAAAATTTCAACATTTCCGTGAACTACTAGGAGTAGAAGAACATCACATTAAGGAGGAGATTGTTGAGTAAGGCTAAGTCCTATGGGCTAGATTGGACTGCTAGATTGGCCAAAAAGTGTTGCAAATCATGAAAAAAGTGTGGGAAAAAAGTTAACACTCAATCTGACCAATTCTCTCTCCTAGCATTTGCTCGCAGTCCAACTATCAGCGAGATTGACACGCTGAATAGTGCGGCGCTCAAATAGTGACCATAACACTGAACGGTTCAGCGCTGGAGGAATATTCTAAGGGAACCGCGCAGAAACGCCGAACCAGACGACGTCTAGAAAATATAAATATAAGAAATGAAAAAAGTTTAGTAGTACCCGAGTACTGCATGCATTTTTTTAATATTTAAACTTGTCGTTGGAAAGGAAATGCATGCATTTTTTGTCGGTTGGAAAGGTAATGCATGCATTTTTTTATTAACGCATATGAACTCGAGTACTTTAGCAGTAGGATGTGATCACTCGAGTACTCTGGTATGAATGCATATGAACTCGAGTAGTCTGGTATGAATTTTAATTTTAATATTAATGCATATGAACTCAAGTACTCTGGTAAAGTTGATTTAATTGATAAATTTGTGAGCGCTGTTCGGTTCGGCGTTCGACGCTGCACTGTTCAGCGTTCTGCTGCTAGATTCGTCATTCCATAGGACCTAGAAGGTTGTCCAGGCTGAGTTGGATGGCCAATCTAATATCTAAATATCTAGCCCATAAGACTTAGCCTAATGTAATGTTAAGAGTGTATTAGGAATGTTAACTTTATATTTAGTTGCGTGTGTAGACTAAAAATCTGGATGTAGACATCCACACATTTCCCTTGTAAGGTCTTTTATAGACCAAGTAGAAGAGTTAGTATTATCTCTTCAGCTAAATGAAATTAGAGAGAGAGTGTGAAGAACCAGAGAGTTTCCACTACTCCATTATTATCAAAATCATCCATAAACATCCATTTTAATCGCCCAAACATCCAACAAAGACACCTACCTTTAAATTTTGTTCTGGGTTCAAATTCTTTTGGGGTACAACAGGGGGTTTATTCATTAGATCGTTCAAAGGGGTTGCAGAAGAGAAACGTTTTTCTTTAGAGAGGAGAGGAGAGAAGAGAAAGAGATTTAGGGTTAATTAACTAAAATCAATTGGTGATTTCGTTGGAAGTTTCATCGGAAATGGGAGATGATGAGAATAATCCGGAGAAGAAAAACAGTTTTCAACCATTTAAGAGAGCTGGTGAATTTTTGAACGGGAAGTTGCAGATACTGACCGCGGATTCTCAATCATATGAAGCAGCTAGATTTGCTTCCTTAGAAGATTTTGGATTTAATAAGCCAAAACGAAGATAGTGAAATGCAGGGGAAGAAGAAGAGGAATCGATGAACAAGGTGATGTAATTACTAATTAAAGATATATAGTATACTCCCAGTAGTATTTGTTTGCTGAAATTAAGGTTTTAGATCTAAAGAAGAAAAAAACCCTGAATGTATCAAAACAATCAATGGTATGCTAATTTATGGAACTGGAATCTTCATTTACTTCTGTTTTCGATTTTTTCCTTTCCTCAGTTTTCATAAAAATTCTTTGATGAGTTTCTTTTTTTTTTGTGTATCCCCAGTGTTCTTAATCATCATTCTTTGATGATGTTTAGTTTTGTTAATATTCAGTTGTGTTTCTCTGTATCACTCAACTAATTCATATAGCTAAATCTGGACAGGCTTCAAACAATTAACCTCAGAAACCAATGAGCTAGGGATCATATGAATATCTTAGTTTAGGAATAGTTCCTGCAACTGCTACTTGCTGTATTAAATATGCTTGATTAAGAAAATGGAATATTTCATACTTCTTTGGAGTTGCACTAGTCTTGTATTGAATATGCAGATGACCTTGATCATATGGAGTGGGTCTAATCAAGGGACTGAGCCTTCAGTATTCTTGGGATTACTTCCTCCGTAGTTTAGGTCTTTCTTTTTCAAGTATTGACTTATTTGTTCAGTCACACTTTTCCCTCACAGGGTGAAATGACACAGCAGATGGTAAAAGTGCTAAAACAGTTGACACAACACAATTGTTATTTTTACGCTTTGCAATGTGGCTGCGTTGTCTATTAAGAGATGGAAGCTTTTCACTCTTTCTGTTGTTGGTCTTGTTGCTTTCTTATGGATGAACCTTTATAATGCATGAATACACTTTCTATGTTAAACATACTCATTACTGTTCTTAGTATGCGAGGCTAACGTAAAATACGCCTAATTAAATGTTTGATCTAGAGTATTGCCTCAGCAAATAGCTCAGCTACATAGTTTCACTAGACGACCTTACAAATGTAACAAGATGTGACAACACACTGTCTGGTAACTAATATATGTGCAATCTTCCAGTGATGAATTTAGATTATTCTCTTTGGTGAATCTTGTTCTTTGGTTCAGGCAGTGATAACGATAAGTAGCATATTCTTGTAATGGTGTTTTCTCGTTGGATTCAAGTTGTACGTTATTGTGACGGGGCTGTTAAGAATATCATTTTCCAGCTGTTGCCTAGGCAAATAATCTTTTAGCTGCATGTTCGGTAGGCACCTTTATATTCGCAACAACATGCAACGGAGCACTGTCTGGATATCTAAGTATGTCCAAATTTTCATCTGTGTTTGCTTCTTTGAGTTTTCACAGAAGGTATATAAAGATTAGCTCAGTTTTAGACGATCTTGTTGCTATATTTGCATAGCGAAAACCAGTGGTCATGTCTCTGTATTGCTGGTCCGTTTGATGAAATTGTTTGCTTTTACTTTACATCAGGTATGTAATTGCCGGATAGTTGTAATTTGATTTCTGAAGTTTGGGTTAAAAGTCGTAGTTAACCTATTGTATGTAAACCGATTTCATGGTTATCTTTCCTAGTGTAGAATAATCTCCCTCGTTTCAGTTTGGGCTTGGAGAAAGACATCTCTGCTGCCTGTGCTGCTCCTCAACAACTTCTCTGTTTATATATACTTACTAGGAAATGACCCGTGTGCTGAAGGGCTACTTCACAGGGTAATAAGCTCAGTTTGTTAACACCATGAGTATTTTATTTGGATGGGACGCTTCACCATGAAAGAAAAGTAAGACAATTTAGGCAATTTAGGCTACATTAGCATGAAGAATATACTTACTGTGGATGAGCAGTATCATTTAGGCCATATGCATGATAAGTTTTGTTGAATTAGCTTTAGAAAACCAAATTGGCGCCTTGCGTGTTTTTTGTAATCAGAGGATTATAATTGGAATCAGACTTCGTTTGATGGAAGGTCCATAGTTGAATGGAATATATATGGTAAGACTGAATACCAAATACTAAATATCATAAAATAAGTGGCGATGTATGCTTCTGCTTCTGAAATCATTAGAAACCCAGGTAAGCAAATATTTGCTTACCATGTAACTTAATAAGAGGCTGTGAGCTATGTTGAGTAAAACTTTGTAACTTGAGCAGCTTGCTCTCTATATTTGTTTATAGATTGTATCTCAAATATTATCTTTTATCATCAAATTTCTTGCAATTCTCCTCATTTGGTAGCTTTCTGAATTTTATGTAAGTTCCATTCTGCAACAGCCAACAGGACAAAAGTTGTCCGTTGCCAAACTTTGGTGAATCGGATGACAATGACCCTGCTTCAGCTGAGGGATTCAGTGTGATCTTCTGCAATGCCAGGGACGAAAGAAAGGCAGGTAACTAACAAGCCTGAGCCCTGAAGGATGAAACTTCTTTACATAACAAACCTAGATTACTGGCAAACCTCAATCTGTAAGTTGCTCCTCCGTTTACCCACACTTACATTCAGCTCTATTGTTAAGAAAGGGTAGTTATATCTTTTCTGGGTCTTCTGTGCATAAAGTACTAGTACTAGCTGTGACATCTATGTCTGAATTTTACTTGATCTATGTGTATTTGTCCTGTGTAAAAAAAGTGACTCAACCATTGGGTGCTTCAGACTTAGATTGTCTCTGATATAATGAAATTGACCGAGTTAGATACCTGCAAATAACAAATAATAAGACTATTGTGTCATGTATTCTATGAATATTACTCGGTATTCCTTGAATATGTGCATCTATATTGAATTAGTGGAAGCAATAGATGTGTAAGATAACATTTTGGCTCATAAGCTACTGCTGATGTTATTCTGAATTCTATGTAGGATAGTGTGCAATGAGCACTTGGTGTGCCTAGGCAGCATTTGAATGTTCTACATTTCAGCATGGGACAATTGTGTTAGTTGTATGACATGATTTATTTTTTGTTAAACATTATCTACCTTCTTATAGCTGATTTGCTAGAACGACACTGAATTGCCCATTCAAACTCTTTCTTTCTTTTTACCTTTAAAATAAGCACCGGCCAAGCATAAGTTGATCCTAGTGGACTGCCTAAATTCCCCTGGGAGAATATCAGCTAAACCTATGTTATGAATTAAACTTAGGTGACATTGCCTAGGTGCGGCTTAGGTGCCCCTTGACAAGTACACTGTTGCTGTATGCTAATGTTAATAACACTTTTGATCTGCAGAAAAAATGGTTCCACTGCCTGCATCTGTTTGCTAGGCTCTGCTGCGAACTCTGGGGAACTCTTTCAAGGACTCTCTAATCATATATGCCCTCATAGGATGATGACTGATGAACACTTTTGTTGGATTTAAATGTATTTTGTACTAATTCTGCTTCCTTATTTCCGATCTATTCTTTTTTAAGTTCTTCTTTGCTGCTTTTGGTCGGAAGCAAAAAAATTTTTATGACAACAACTTGTTAATTTGGTTTATTATTCCAGCAAAAAATTGGTTTCTCATATATGTACTTTTAAGTCTGATGCAAATTTGTTTTGTGACAACTTTTTATCATTAGAATTGAGTTCAGACTTTGAAGCATACTATACGTATACATTCGAGGGGTTGAAAAGTTGCATGGTTCCAAGCTGCGCATTAGCGTTCGACGTGCATGGGTTTCGAGATTGCACACTTAGGCACCCCTTTCAGATTGCAATACTTTCGGTATGCTTAGCAAACATAAGAATGAAACTCAAAGAAATATCGTGTGAAAGCAATAAAAACGAATGCACAGAATCAGTAATTAAACTGTAATTTAGAAACTCATATCATTGTATCAACATTCTACTTCAAACAGACAGAGATCTGTTTTTTTTTTTGTTACGTCTAAAACCCTAATTATACCACCGACCACAATGGAGTACTACTAATACACACCATGAGATCAATAATTAAAAAACAAAAAACAACAACTAATAATTACTTTGCGTTTCATTAGTAAAGCTTCTTCTTCTCTCTTGAAATTATTCCGACCTCCGTCTGTGTTTAATAAACAGGTCAGCCAATTCAGCATAGACCCATACACCAAAACTAAGGACCAAAATCATATATATTCTTGCATCCTGAGCCTCCATTTCTTTGCCAACTTTCTCATATTCTTCCATTGCTTTCTTCATCTTTGATGATTCTCCACCCATCGCATACAACAAAACTCAGACTGGAAAGATCTCTCAGAGATTTATGATAGAAAGAGAAATGGAAAAACAGAAGAATAAAAACCTTTGTCACGGATCTGATGGTTCAGACTTCAGAGTTGCTTAAAGTTTTCTATACTTCGCCGGATGGGCTTGTATTGGCCCACCTCTCGTGAGCAGAACTAAGAACTAACAAGCTGGACTAGCCTCATTAATAATCTAACCCCCACCCATCAACAAAGAAGACTATTTTTAGGCATACGAAAATCTTTTAGGGCATACCAAGTAAAGACAAAAAAAGAGTGTAAATAGCAAAATCAGAAGCCACTTAACCAAATATTTTTGGTAATGGCAAATCTGCCTTTTTAGGATTGGTGTTAATATTAATGATTAGTTAAATAATTCTGATTAGTGATTAGTTTTAAGATTATTTAGTTATAAATTTGTAGGCATTTAGGCAGCTCCCGGGGTTCGACTTGTAGACCAGAGTTCGGTTTGGTTAAGAGCCGAACCTACCTTTAATCTCACTTTTGTAGGGTTAAAATCATCAAAAGTTTGTGTTTTTTCACTAAGGAGGAGAATGGATATGAGATAACCGTTGTTATAAATGGTGTAACGTATGCAAGTGAAGATTTTAGGATTTGCACCAACGAACTAGATTTTTTGGGAGAGGATTCTGATTCCGATGACGAGGTTGTTGAAGATATGCAGATTGAGAATGAAACCCAATTGATTGAGGTTGTGGAAGACCCAATTGAACTTGCCAAGGATTATAATGATGTTGAGATTTCGGTTGAAGCGGAAATTAAGAGTTCAATAGAGGACCACGATATACTTGAGGTAAATAGTTCAATAGAGATAAAATATGAGGATCGCGAACAAGGTTTGTCTAATCCTTTGCATAATTCTATATCTATTGATCCTCTCCGTCCAATTGAAGTAGATTTTCAAATAGTTGTTAACCCAGCTTTTAGGAAAATACCTCACTTAGGATTGGAGTTATGTGCTTCCAAAGTTTTAACGGATTATTTTTCTTCTAAGTATCCACCACTTGATGTGTTTGATTCTAGAATTGTGCAGGTTCACCATGCTAAAGAACCTTTTGAAGTGCCCGAATTCTATACTCTCTATCCACTTTCGAGTGTAGAAAGAACTAAGTGTGGGGGAAACTTCAATAAAGTGATAGTTTTAATGTTTATGTCTTGTGCTAGTATTTTCATGAATCTGTTACTAGAATTGCAGATTGTTTTCTGGGCAGATTACCAGATTTTCAGATTACTGGTATATGGGACGGACGATGACCAAAGAGTCAGGATGAGGACAATAAACTAAGATCCGAATGGGAGGCAACCCATAGGTTTTGTATTTTCTATCTTTATCTTTTGTTTTTCATATCATATTTAAATTTCCCACCTTATTTTACTTTGGACGAATCAATTACATTGAGGACAATGTAGAGTTTAAGTGTGGGGGAGTGTTTCCATATTTTGCATATAGAGTTTTTAGCATTTTTGAGTCAATTTTTTCAATTTTTTGTAAATATTTGCATAAAAAAATAAAAACCTTCAACTTGTAGAGATTTTAGAGTCACTAGCATACTTCTAGGTATGTTTACATAGAGAATTCTGACCGACATAACTGAACTTGGAAGTGTTAGGGAACTCGTTCGGATTTCTTACGAATTGGAGTGTTAAATAATGGATTTAATCACGCCAGTGATGCAAATTAGGAGTAGAGAGAAATGCATTATTAGAGTTGTTGAACAATCATTAGTGGAGACTACCTTTTTACAAATCAACAGAGGCACCAGGCCAAATTTTCTTTGTAGCTGACTAAAGAGCTTTCTTTTGAGTGTGTGTCACCGTACATAAATTCCGGGTAGAATGGTGAGCTACCCAACTTCACACCATTTTCAGCACTATTTTTGATCTCTTGAGTGCTAATTTTGTCAATCATGAGGATGACGTCTATAGATGAAAACCTCCTTCTTGTAGTTTGATTTGCAGTTAGCACCATTCTCTCTCGCCAACAACAGGTCCATAGAAACACCCATCATCATCAACAAAGGAGCCACATCAAAATCTACCAGGAAAGTTGAAGACGTTTAAGGTTTATAAGCAACGATACAAGGAAGAGAAAATTTCATATCCAAGTAAAACAACATACAATGAGCATAATTCTATATCAAAGTATGAAGACTTATTTACAAGAGCAGAGAAAATCAAAAAGATGAGAGTTATTGAAGTTTACGAAGACAATACAAGTTGTGAAAATTAAAATGGTAAAGTACTTCTTTCATGGCCATGATAATTCTATTTAATTTTTAATTGTAGTTGCAATCTTTTTATAAAAAAAAAATAATACAAATAAAATAAAAAAATTACAGAAGAAAAAATAAAAATTATAAAAAATAAAAAAATATATATACAAAAAGATTTGCATTTAGGATTTATTTCATCAATAAAGCCATGAGGAAGAAAATTCTATAAAGAAGTTTCAAGCAACAAAGAAATAGAGGAAAATAGTTACAAATTGTCAAAGTTTTATGAAGTTCAAAAGTTTATCATCAACAGTTGAAGCCGAAGACGAAGACCAAGAAGATGAAGAAGACGAGCTGAAGACTACGTTTCTATTGGATGCTGTGAGAGTGGTGTTATCATCATTGCAATCAAATGTGAAGGTGGTAAGTACTCTCATCCTTTCTATAGTGGTTGATTTCCTTTCTTAGAGATCATCAGAAAAAAGTCTTTTGTTTCCCACGATTTTGTGGGGTCTCCAGAAATAATTCGGAAGGTTTCCTTCCCACCATTCAACGTGTGTAGGAGTTCTCTCTTTATTCCTACCTGCACACAGGTGAGACCCATAAAAAAGCTGTCTTATTGAGTGCAATTATCATAAAATCCTTTTATGTAAGGCAGAAGTCGAGGCGAAATGCTTATTGGTCGCTCTCAAACACGCGTTCTCTCATTATGGTGTGATTATTTCTCACTCAAAATTTAAAGAATGAGAATATGTTCTTTGGTATTTCTAACTTCTTATTACTAGCATGCAGAAACTATATGTCCTCATAACTCTTTGGATACTTGGGACGCTGGAACGCTTTGAAGTTGGAGTAGGTTTTGTGGGTATACCTCTCGTAAGCCCTCACGAGACTATAACTCGTCCACTAGGGACACCTAGGGGTTTTAAGGCTTGTTGCACATGCTAAGTGCAATCGGGTCCTCAACGACAGAGATTTTTTTTGTTTTAGGTTAGGTAGTTTGCTCGAGGACTAGCAAAAGCCAAGTGTGGGGGAATTTGATAAGCAAATATTTCACATATATTTAGTGTTAATTCCATGCTAGTATTTGTTGGTTTTCTTGCATATTATTGTGTGTTACGGTTTTTTTCTCTTATTTGTGTGTTATTAGGTGAATAATCCAAAAAGAAGTGAATTTGAGCTCAGTTGTGCAATAAAAGAAGCTAGCCAAGAGTGAAGAAGGGTCAAAGACCAAATGTAACTCGTTCAAGTAAAAGATTTCTACTTTTCATTGTGTAGACGACGAGAATGCGAAGCCAACGGCGAAAGAACAGAGTCATTCGGAGTTCGTATGAAGAAGTTATGGGCAAAATAAGAATGAACTTGGAATTAAACTGTCAATCTTCCAAGACTGACAGTTGAATGGGCATCTTTCGTTAAGGGACACCTTCCTGTTAACGGGCAGTCAGTTCAAGGGAAGTGCTAAAGGGAGTCCGGTATTTTACTAAAGGGGTTGTCAAAATTCGAATACTGTTAATGGCACCTGCAGTACTGATAAGGGGCCGCCATCATCTTCTTCACTTTCACGACCAGTCAGGGTTGCTGCCGACGACAGTTAACGATGATGAAACCCGTAGCTGAATTATGGTTGTTGTCGTAAGGAGGGGAGAGAAAAATAGAGAAAATAATGTTGTACAACCAAGAATGGAAGCGACGGCAGTTAACGTTGATGGTTCGTGAGCTGTTGGAGCTTTGTTGTTGGTCGAGAAGCTGTTGGCAGTCGATGGAGATGCTGGTGACTGTGAGTTCAGCTCGAGTTCTAAAATGCAGAGAACGTGCATGAAGGACGACGAGATGATGAACAACAAGGTGCTGCATGCATGGATATGTTGCTCGAGTTGTTACCGCAATGAAGAAGTGCTGTGATGGGCATTGACGCTGGTAATGGCTGTAACAGAGAAGATCGTAATGATGAAGGAGTCTTGGTGTTGACATGAATGAAGGACGACGATCGACGGAGATCGAGCGTGCTGCCATCATCGGCAGTCAGGTGACGGAAATGGTGAACGAGCAGAGAAGTGAAGCTCGAGATGAACCAAGTTCAAAGATGCATGGTCGTGACTGAGGCTGTTGGAGCAAGGGAAGAGATGCTCGAGAACGAACATTCCCGGCTGCCAATGACGCTGAAGATGGATTTTTTAGTGTTACACGAGTTCAGCAGTGAAGCTTTGGACTGAGAGAGAGCTCGTGAAACACAGGGAAGATAATGGAAGAGAAGAAGAACTCGAGCTGTTTACAGCTGCTCGAGAAAGCTCAAGGAAACGAGCATGGCATGCATGAAACACGAGCTCGAGATAATGACGCTGTTGTTGGGTTGCTGCCGTTGAGAAGGCATTGACAGAAGAAGAATGGTGCTCGAATAGTTGGCAGTGACATGAAGAAATGATCAAGAAGGTGCTTCATGGTTTGTCGGTAGTTGTGATGATGAAGTTAGGTGAAGCTCGAGTTTCTGTCATGGTTTGCCGGCAATGATGAGCACATGCATGACTCGCTGCTGACGAAGAAAAGAGAAGAACGTGGGATGGTTTGTCAAGGAACTCGATACGTGAAGAGATTGGTTGGTCGATGAGCTCAAGCTGCACGCAGCAAATAGAAAATGAAAAGAAAGAAAGAGATTGTGCGGCTGCTAGAGATGAACAACGTGAAGAATTAGAGACAGCACATGGGTGGTTGGAAGAAAAAGCTTGGAAAGAAAGAAGTTTCCACCCAGCGTGCGCTTGAGAATTGTGACGAAGAAAAAGATAGAAAAGAAAACGGCTGAATTCGCGTGGGAAGGTAATTGGAGCTCGTGGGATGAACATGGGGCAAAATTTCCCCTATAAATATAGCTCCAAAATCTCACCCCAGAGACATCTGATCACACACCTCTCCTTCTACTCTTCTTCTCTCGAGTTCTTCTTCTCCTAATTCTTCCATTTTTAGCTATACTTTAATTCTACTTCTTTATTTACTTATTTGGTAGTATTTTAAATTATGAGTAACTAAAACTCTCTTTGATTAAGGGCGATTTCGAAGCCCGAAATATGAATCTATATTTGATATGAAATAACTTATTCTATTGCATTTATTTATGTTATTGATTGATTTTCTACTATGCTATTATTGTTTATGGATTATTTGTTAAGGGTTTAAGTTCGAAATTAAATCATTAATTCTTAATCTATTTGCTAGTTTAGATTTTCTTCGACCCGTAATTGTCTAGAAATATAAACGCAAGTAGCAATATATGGGTACTGATGATGGGACTTTGTTAAGTGCCCGTATGTAGAAATCAACACTAGTAGGTGATTCATGCTTTTGAGTTCATCACTAGGAGCAACCTTATCTCACAAAACTTAGAGCATTTGTTTAAGTCACACCTAGTAAGCGTACCTCTAGGAAACTTGGCAAGTAGGAACCGGTAGTCGAGCGCTTCCGTATCCGGTGAGCTTAGGAGATAATAACGGAATAGTTGAGCGTACTAATTATTCTAGGGTTGTTAGTAACATGATAATGTAAAGAACTTGGCTATATATCAATTTGGTTTGTATTCCGTGGTCTAGAATAAACCTTTAATCAATTTCATCTCATTTTCGAATACAATTTACAATTTTTCAGAATTTCCACAACAAAATCATCTTTGCTAAGAGTATTTGCGTAACAACTTAGACTTCATACCTCCCTTGGGACGATCCTACTTACAATATACTACTTTCTAGTTAAAGAGAAGTAGAGAAATTTATTTTTGCGAGTTCAACGCCTCGTCAAATTTATATCTCTATCTATTCACGATCAGATAGTCAAGACAACTAAGTCTATTGAAGATATTTCAAACTCGTAACTTCACAAATCCCTATCGTTGTCCGTGATTATGGAATACGATTGTAAGGACCCTCAAGCTCATCAACGCAATTAGACCAGTCAAGACACGAATTAGCCGCTAACGAATTGATTAGATTAACACGAATGTTAATTAGTATAAATTAACCTAACAATGATCTAAACACGAAACTAGTACCGTTAGATAAAACTCGAAAAGTTATACGAGATGGACTACCCGAGCGTGTCATTCGGACACCAGAGGAAGAAGTTATCATCAGATTAATGAGAAGAGTAGAATAGTTATTTCTCTTATAAACCGCATGGATGCCCTTATCAAATTGGGTGGCCTTAATAATTCTCGTCAGCCTTATCTTTCACTCGAGAAGATAAACTCGGTTCCTAATTTCTTTCTTCTTCTTCTTTCTTCTTCCTTTCTCTTTTTTCTTCTCTTTTCTTCTTCTCGTTTTTCGCCTGTTGGTGAATTAGGATTCTAAACTAGCAAATTTTGTAATCAATAGAAGCAGGGAATGGTCGAGGGTTTGTTGATGGTGGTGGTTGATTATTCTGGTGAACTCAAATCAATCAAATAAGGTAAATCAGAGATTAATTTAGGGTTCCGGCTTTGTTTGATTTTCTTTATGAATTTAAGTATAATTTGGTGATGTATTTCGTGGGTTTGTTGTTAATTATAGTTTAAGGGGTTGTCGAGGTTTAATTTTAGTTTCTTTATCAAATCAATTTGGGAATTAGGGTTTTTATAATCACGCCTATGGTTCTTGAGTTTGGGTGATAGATGAAGATTGAATTGTGGTCTTGGCTTGAGACTGTGAAGGGGATATTCCGATTCAGCTGAACTAGTGTTGCTGGTTGTGTTAATAGGGAAGTGATGGATGAGAAGTTAATGGCAAGGTGTTAAAAAATTTGTTGGATATGGTGGCTTAGTGGTGCAACTGAAGTTTACTGAAGTTGTAGGTGCTATTGATGGAAATAGTAGAACTGAAGGGTGTTAACTGGTTATGGTAGATATGTAAGGGAGTAGATGTGAATCAGTTAGAAGAGGATGAACTTTATATGAATGATTAAGTTAAGCTATTTGAACTGAAGTGATGAGTATAGATGATTGTTAGGTCTAATGGTTACTACAGAGAAGAGTTAAATGGTGGAATGTGGAAGATGTTGGTAGAGTTGTAGCTGTAGTTGAGTTTTGTTAAAATGATGATGTTGGTCATAGTTGGAATTGAAACTACAGTACTGAAGGGAGAGTTGTATTGGTTGTGTGTATGGTTGGTCTGAGAAAATGATGAGATGATGATATTAGGTTTAAGTGATATTCCAGTTAAGGTGTATGAGCTAAACTTAGTTGTGGAGATATGCTGATGTGAAATACTTGGATGCTGGGAAGGAAGAGTAGTTATTACTGAAGTTAAGGGTGGTAGCAACTCTTGGTTAATGAATCTTAGAGAATGTTGCAGTTCAAATGTACAATTGTGGCAGAGTGTATGCAAGACACGAAGGGGAGCTGAATATGGTGTTGAGGTGTATGTTGAAGGGCTTGCTGTGAATATTAATGTTGGAAGGTTGATGTATGGATTGTAGCAGATCAGATGAATTGTGATTAACAAATGTTCTTGTGAAGCTTTTGTGAGAAGTGAAGATATAAATAGAGTTTTGGTTATTGTTTGGTGCAGGTCTGTGTTGTTGTTGCACCATGATGGTGCAATCGTTTCTTTTGACTGTGCAAAGGCTTTAGCCAATGCATTTGCCTATTAGTCAGCCCGGTCAGCTCAGCTGACTCAGTGTATCTGACTGAGTTGAATAGTTTCGACTCAGTATAAACTCAGTGGACCGAGTTAGACTCTTGACCTTTGACCTTTGTCTGGACTTAGACGTTGACTATTAGTTGACTCCTTTGACAGATAGAGACCGTTAGTTAAACCTGTTGGGCCAGGCCTTGTGTAATGTGTCGGACTAGTGGGTCGTGCCGGATCAGGCCCGTGGACTTGGGCTTAGAGTTAGTTATCCTATCTTGATGAATTGAACCCCTTATAGTCTGAATTAGCCTTTGGTTCCTTCTACAAAGTTGCGGATCTTCATAAGACCTATTGAATGGACTATAGAATCAACCTAATTAGATTAGTAAACTTTAGATATGCTAAAGATAAAGAATGAAAGGTGTAGAACCTTAAATGGGCATAGAACAAATTGATAGTTCATTTAGTCTATAACTAGAGACTTGTATAAGATTATGATATGAGCCTTTTGGATAATTTTTATAGTGCTTGTATGATTAACAATTAGTCTTCATTAACAATGATCGATTCAAAGATTGAACCAGTGGTTTCTGGATTTCATGGTAGGAGTGATTTGCCTTCAAAACAGGTGGGAACTCTGTAACCTTCTTGTAATCATTAAGTTCCTTTTCATATGCGAGCATGATGTGCCATTACTTCTTACGAGCATAATTGAGTGTAAATGATTGGGCATGTTGTATAATATGCGTTGTGTGGATTCTCCAAGTGTTATATCTATTTTTATACTTATTATAGCCCAGATGAGGCAATATCGTTATATAGGGGAATATTACCTTTTACAATTTCTTGTGAGAATCCAATCGTTTGCATATTATGCTTGATTGAAAAACCTTCGGGACTTATGATGGTAGATCTTGAATCATGGTTTGTATCGGCACTCTGTGTGGATGGCGCTATCATTCGAGTATGGAGTTATTCTGCTTTCGCTTTCTCCAATGAGTTTGGTGATGTCTGGATGACCTATTTTAGTTGTTCTAGCTTCACTTTTGTAGATTCATTCGGTGGTGGTCTTTCACGGATATTGTTATTATGGTACGCAATACCTGAGGAAGTGGAATTAGAATAACATTCTTTCATGAATGATATATTACGATGCTTGTTGATTGCTGAGTGAATAATTTGATGTGTATTTGAGTGAAATCCCATGAGGAGGATTTGTGGTATCCCCACAGCTCCTTGCTAAGTCTTATAGCCCAGATGAGGCAGTACAAAGCATGGGAAGTGCATATAATAGCTATCTAGCGCGTAAAGCGAAATAATATTACTTTTTATTTTATAACCTAATTTATGTCGTTAAGAACCAGATTAGGAAATATTATATCGAGGTATTTGGGGAAATTACTCTTATGCATATTATGCACGATGACATGTCTACTTCTTTAGAACTGTTAAGCATATTAGTGATTACTTGAGAGTTATTTGTTTTCATTAAGCCACCATTTTGGGATGATGTGCTCATTCGTTCCCACTTTAGTTTCAGCATTCGGAAGAAAAGGCGCACGTGAAGATATTCGTTTCCGTAGCGTAAAGTTTTCATCGAATTGAAGATGTTTATTTATATTTTATATATGTATACTTTCTCTGTAAACAACATATGGTTATATTCGTATCATATGAGAGATCTTTATTTATACAATATAAGAGTGTATGGGATTGCTTTTGGGCTTAGCTTTTGTAGCTGAAAATATTAAGATCGTTAATCTAGATATTATAATCTAGATATTATGCTTCTATTAGTTTGTAATTCTATTAGCTAAGCAGGTTTAAGAGTTGGAACGTCACAACGATCTTGATTACCAAACTGTTCTCTGATCTCCGATCATGATTCCGGCGATGTTAGGTTTGTATTTCATGCTTATATTTTAAGACAATCATGGTTAATGACGGTTTAGAAGAGAATTAGAGAGATAGGAAATAGAAATACCTGAGGTTTATTTTGTATTATCTAAATAAACTTGTTTACATCATCACCCTTTCTAGTTATTTATACATGATATGAACATGACAATTATATGTAAATGAATAGTTTTGGATTATAATAGCTTGGATGTCATTGAAGTTATGAACTGAATTGGATGGCAAGCATCTGAACCATACTAGTGCATCGTATTCTAATATGCGTGGGAAAAAGCGTGCCATTATTTGTTCTCATGATAGAGTCATTTGTTGTTCATAGTGAAAGACATGCTCATTTGGATCGGTATTCCCTTTGAATCTTTTGAAGTAAGGTAGGTAAAAAATTTATTGGAGTGGGCACTCTATGATTTCTATTGACAGTGGCCCATGTCTGAAAGTGTAGGTCGGGTCTGTCCTTGGACTATTTATAAGAATTTTGAACCTATTTTCGTGCTTTTTAAACATTCTCTCTAGTTTAGAATCAACTGATTCCTGGATAGTGTTTGTATAGACCATCAAGTCTGGTTCAGAGTTGGTATGTCCGCTTGTTGATATATATTGATTCGTAAGCGATCTTTGGTTACCAAAATTTTTCCGTAGTTTCTCTTGTATTTAATTTACTAGACTCGTCATAGGTGGATAAGTTGTTACATTGGATGTTTAGAATGATGAAATAGATGCTTGCCTCTGTGCTGACATCTATGGTGCTTGTGGGGTCATCTAGTTGACCTTGTCAGTCAAATTTGAGATGAATTTCATTAAATATTGAAACATGTCATGTGGAAGATGTTATTCTTCTTTCAGATGCAGGAGAATATTGCGGATTCTTGTGACTTTTGCTTTGATTTTCAATGAGAGATTATTTTGTTATTATGTTCAAAAGAAATCACACAATGTAAAATGTAGATAAGAAATAACATCAATTATATGTAGATAAGAAATACCAGGAGAACAATTATTTCTAGATCATTTCCCAAAATCATTCCTATTTCAGAGATTTCATCAATCATGACGATAATTCTAAGGAGATGAAAATACGAGAATATTATACATGAATGAAGCTAGATATGTATGAATTGTGATATCTAAATACCCAACCATTTGATGATAAACTCAGATCATACATTTTTGTGCTTTCTTGGTGAGGAAAAGATGAAATTAAGCCATATTTATACGACTTGAATCTAATATGCTTCGATTTTGAGACAATAAAACTTAGATCATATGTAATAGCACATAAGTGAAATCAAAATGCTCAAAACATTCATCATAAGTGATATTCATGCCGAACCGGAATAGTAGTATATCATTATGATCAGGATGTAAGATTAGAGATGATATGCATATTATGCTCGAATCTATATGAAAAGATAAAATGCAGATAATTCATGTTGAAAATCATAAGAAATTTAAAATTAATGTGTATTATGCATAACAAAGCTTAGATCTGTGTTTTCAAATCAAGAAATCATGTATAGATAACAATTTATTTCTTCAGAAAATTGGATTTTCTCCCAGATTTAAGTATTTCAAATATCAAGATCATGATTTTTTCATAATTAAATCAAAATAAAGATGCTAAAAGTTGTTTTTAGCACCAATGAAGATGCATATTTCATGTCCTAGGAGTAGAGACTTCATATACATATCTACATAGAATTGCGGTCTGATAATTCGTGTAGTTGATCACCAAACCTGATCAATCACAATATTCTTTACATGTGATTATCTCGATTCTAACAAGTTATGGGATATGGTTATCTTTTCTGTAAGTCAGATTTCCAGTCCAGAAAGTATCAAGAGAGAGAATCACTGGAAAAAATATATATTATTGATCAGTAAAAGTTGTGTACATTGTACTTGATTTACAAGTAAAGCCTTTCTGGTAAATATACTAGCGTAGCTATCACGCAGGAAGCATGTCTACCGGAAACTGCCTTAATCTAGCTGGAGATGACATCATTATCTACTCAAACATTGCTTCCTTCTCAAACCATCTTCACAACCTGGGAAGTCCTTCTTAACACGTGGTCCTCAATCCAAGTCGTGAGCTCTTAAGGTGTGTCTTCAGTCTCTATCTTCGTTTTGGGATCCAGAACTCATATCATGCATGTGGTCTAGTCTTAATATCCAAGTCATGATTATGAAAATATGATGTCCCTAAGCCTTACACGTACTAAAGACTCGTTCTCCTGACCTCGATCTAGGTTCTCTCTCAGCACTCTAGCTCGTATGACATGTACAACTGTCGGTATTTGGTAGATGCTATATTTTGTCATCTATAATACTCAACTACCAAATTTTAGCCTATTCCAAGACTTGATTTAGTATACGAGAAATCAAGATATAGCTTTGATCATCTAACATTGACAACAAGTTTGAGATAACAAAACTTGTGGGTTCAACAGAACATTGCTCTAACAGATTATTTTATAAAATATTTATGACCTATTGATGCTTAAAGAGAACTTTTGAAATGTGTTATATTATGATATAATTGAATTTATTATTCAAGCATTAAGGGCCCAAATTGGGACTAGAAATTTTTATTATATTAGCGAAAATATCATATTATCGAGTATTATATTAAAGAAGTTATATTGTATTTGCTCTATAGCTAGCACAACTTCTTTGAATAAAAGTGGCATTGCTAGTTGTTGTTGCACATTCGGGTTTAATATGATTTTTAATGTCATTACTTGATATTTTTAAAGCATTTCTCGGTTGATCCCACTAAGCGTTGGTATGTCAAGTTTGGTTGTCATATTTTAGTATCAAAACTCAATTAGAGTCGCTTGATTTAATGTACTAGAGTCAACTTCATTTAGGTTTTTCTAAAAAGACTAGGAATGTTGATACATAAAAGTATTAATCTTAAGAGATGGAAATCGTGAAGACGTATCGACTACAATGAAAACATCATCCTTCCACATGAGGTTAGTGATACTGACTTGGCTTGTTTCCATTCCTATCGTTGTTTTCAAGTCGTTTAATTAAGATTGAAAACATAACATGCAAGGTTATATTTAATACTCGAGTATTATACTTGGTCATTTTATTATGATCAAAGTGTCAAGGAAGAATATTTGATTAGGAAGTATAATGTTTATGTTTTGAAATTCGTAAATGCGACATCGACATAATCTATGTAACTTGTTACTTGATTTTGTATTGGATATATGTGTAATTTCATCCTAGGAAACTATGTTTGATGTTTTAAGGATGTACATATACGAAACTTGTTTCGTAATCAAAAAAATAAATCAATAGGCATTTTGGTTTGGTTTGCATTGAAGATCTATTTGATGACCAATTCGAATCTAGGTAAGAACTTTGGTAGAATCGATCTTGACTTATGTTAAGAGTTATGGTAGAACTGATCTTTACCTAGTTTGGGATATACGGTAAAACCGATCTTGACTTGTGTTGAGAATATTAGTAGAACCGATCCTTACCTATATTGGGTTACATGATAAAATCGATTCTAGCTATAGTTGGGAGTCATGGTAGAAATGATCCCAACCTATATTTGGAGACTCGGTAGAACCGATCTTAACCTATGTTAGGAGTCATGGTAGAACCGGTCTCAAGAGAAAAATCGATCCTCTATATTCACATATTACTTTAAATTTTTGTGTGAATTTGGAATTAGGGTTTTCTAAATAGGAAATTTCTAGATTTCGACCTAATTTGAACGTGAATATAATTCTTATCTTTTAGTGCTCAAAGATATTCCTTGATACACAAGTTGATCCCAATCCGAAATATTGACAATAATTTAATTAAGATTTTTTGTTATATGTTTTTGATTTTCTAACAAATCAAAACATATCTCTTGGAAAGTTAAATTAGTTAAGTGCTAAACTAATATTAGATATTTTCTAATGAGAGATTTCAGAATTAAAGGTTGGATATTAGTTGGGAATATGAAAACCTAAATTAAGTACTTATTGCATTTCTTGAGAATATTTTCGGTTTTGGAATTTCCTTGTTGTCCAAACAACCTTGGTCTATAAATAGTTGAGTTTTTATTTATTGCAAATTATCTTAAGAGCTAGGCAAACTTCATTCGTGTTATTCCTGGTGGAGTCATCTATTCGGAGAGAGAAGTAACTAATTAGGCGAAATCTATTACGGCATCTTGTCTAAAGATTTTTGTGGGATCAAGAAGATCTACGAGTACAGTTAGTGGGAAACTAGATAATTGCATTGTTATTTTAGTTTTCAATTATTGATTTGATTGACTAACGGTTGTTGAAACTTTGATTGCATCTAGTTTGATCATTATTGATATCCTTTTCTTATGACATAAGGGTCACTCAAACTAGATCAAAGTACTGACAGGATCTTTAGAACTTTTTTTATATCTAAAGACAACTTTTGATAATCCATTGTTAACAGACTTCGTTATGTGTGTGATCGATCATAAGTGGATTCAAGTTTGTGGTGTGCAAGTACATAAGAAGGCAATTGAAGATTTGAAGACAAAAAGATTTTTTTTATACTATCTTATGATTTGTGCACACATCTTGATCGGCTGGGATCCGACTTAGATCCGATTTATCTTTTGATAGATTTGATCATATAGTCAATTAGTTCAGAAACTATAATTTGGTGGTATTTTTTAATATCCGAATCTGATAGAAACTGAATCTAAGTTACTGATTTGGATTGATCTTACCCAACAAAGGAGTTTACTATTTTAAATGGAAGATACTTTATCAAACTCAACAAATATTTTTCTAAACGATTATTGGAGTAGTTACCAAACAACTTTGTTCCTTTACTATTTGGAAGACGATCAAAACGAGTTGAGTGCTTAAGACTTTACATCGATAAATAAATACAAGATAGTGATTTATGTCTTGGGATTCACATGCGTGACCATATGATCGTAGACGCACGGATAATGAGGAAACTAAGTAACTAGGAGTAGATCACTCGGTATCAACCATACGAAGTTTTCTTTGTACTTTGTATAACGACTTAATTCTGAGAGTATTCAAAACTGGACTAGGTCCTGGGGTTTTTCTGCATTTGTGGTTTCCTCGTTAACAAAATCTTGTTGTGTCAATTACTTTACTTCCGCATTATAATTGTTTTATTATAATAAAGTAAATAACACTTGTACCTTAAATCCTAATCACTGCACATTGATACTATAGTCACTCGATCTTATATGGTAACTATTGTCAAGTGAATACCTTATCGTTGTATTGTCTCGACTCTGTCCATAGACGATCATACTTGGTATCCGACTTATTGGTTGAAACGAAAAAAAAAAAGTGGTGTATTTGGGTCCCCTCGTAATTTCAGATATCATACATACATCATTTCAACTATAAACTCCTTATAATATTTAGATTTTTCTCATCTACTTCACTTCAATTAGTTGTTTAGTGGGATGGAAATGAATAAAGATAGTGTAATTTATGTCATGCGAGTTTCTTTATCTCCTCGTTAGAGATTTTGTGATGAATAATGAAGAGAAGCGACTTCCTTGCACGATAGAATATTTTGTTGAAATTCTTAGTGAATCAAGAGAGAAAAATGTTACTATTTTTGGATTATGATTGAGAACTCTCACTAATTGTCGTTGATGTAGAGAAAACTTGCTACCTAGAAAGGTAAGTTATTATCATTCCAAGAAAGTTAGTGCGCATTAAATCAGTTTTGTGTAGCATTCCAGTTTATAACATCACAATCTATACAAATGGCCTTCTTCAGTAATCAAAGCTTGTGTAAAAATTATAAGGAACTTTCTTTGGTCTGGGATAATGAAGTGAGGAAAGACACTGTCTTATCATGGAAAAAAGTATGTACCCCTTATACTGAAGGTGGTTTAGGAATTCAGAGGCTTGAGATTATTAATAAGGTTTTTCTTATGAAGATGATGATGTGGAAAGTAGTTAATTCTCAAGAATATTGGGCCTTATTCTTTAAATCCAAATTTAAAGATTAACATCATTAATGGAGCACAAACTGGCAACTATCTTCTGTTTGGCCAGGTTTAAAATGGGCATGGCAATCTTTACAAGAAGACTTAAGATGGTGTGTGGGTAATGGACAGACAATTTCTATGTGGTTTGATGTATGGATTGGTGAAACTCCATGGATTCATGTTATGGGTCATTCACAGTAAAATAATATACATATGAAGGTAGATGACATTTTTAGTAATGTAAATTGGCTCGTTCCTGAAGAAATCAAAAATGAAATATCATCTCTTAGTTTTACTGAAGTTAGTGGTATGCATGATGAGTTGATTTGGAAAGAAACTCTTTCAGGAGATTTTGCAATTTCAGCTGCTGTGAATAACCTCAGGTTAAAATAGGAGAAAGTTCACTGGTCAAAATACATATGGAATGCTTATTTACACCCAAGTATTGCTAGAAATGTGTGGAAATTAATTCAAGGATTGTATATTGATGATAATAAAATGTTCAGTAATGGATATGAAATAGTTTCCAGGTACTGCATCTGTGAAGAAGCTGAAGATAGCATGCACCATCTGCTTTGGGATTGCAAATTTAGTTTGAATATATGGAATTGGTTATGCTATATATTCAACTTTACTCCTCCAAAGTCATTTGATGAAGTTTGGAAAAGTGCGAAAACTAAAAGCTCATTGGTGCAGGAGGTATGGATCATTGCTTCTTGTTTTACTTTTAAGGAGTTGTGGTTTCAAAAAAACAAGATATTCTTTGAAGAGATAAAACCTGATATAACAAAGTTCACATGTAAACTCCCGAAGACAATTTTTGAGAATGATCTTGGAATAAAAGGAAACAAATGGAACCAAGAGTATGACTCTCAAATTATATCTTTCTTCAAGCTGGGTCCAAGAAATTCCAAATTTCAATGTATTAAAGCTTGTCAGTGGACTCATCTTGATAGTGATTTCACTTTTTTTTTTACTGTGATGGTGCTTCTTTTGGCAATAAAGATACAGCTGGCTTTAGTGTTGTTGTTAGAGATCATCTAAATTAGGTACTTGGTTCAATCACTGGAGAGTTAGGAACTACTACTAACTATATTGTTAAGGTATATGCAGTAGTTAGTGCAGCTGAATTAGAAAGTGTTTGGAATTTGCAGAAGATTATCATAAATTCTGACTCTAGAACAATTTTGAACCAATTTGCTAGAAATCAGATTCCCTGGTTCATTAAAACAAGATGGATGAATGCAATTAAAAAGATCATTATAATCAGGTTTTCATATTGTTTTAGAGAAGTCAATTTCTCTGCAGACTGTGCTGCCAAAAATGGTGCTAAATTACAAGCAGGAGAAAGACACATATATATTGGAAGACCTACTTGGTTGAGAAGAATTGAAATACCTGGAGCGTTTTATTACAGATTTTGTTAAGCATATATCTCCTTGATCTGTTAAGTTGGAAGTTTAGAGTGTATGTTTTATGCTAGTATAGCTGGCTCTTAATTTTGTTTGAATTTTTCACTTCTTTTATAATTCTCATTTTAAATCAATAAAATTATATGATTCAGCAAAAAATAAATAAATTGAATCTTGAAATTTGATATCTCTCCGTAGAATAAGTGAGTTAGGTCGTCTTGATTAATAAAATATTCATGGTGATTTTTTTCAGTACCTCATAGTAGAGTTTGGTATCTCTATTTATTTTAATGAGAGCTTCTTTTACTTGGCAAATAAAGAATTAGAATAGATTTAGAGAAAGAAATAATACAATTCCCAGAAGTAGAGTAAATGTTTTTCTAAAAAAAACACCATGTTTTTCTTTTGATTTTGTTAGTTCTCCAACCTAAGTATGAAATCTCATATTTTTCATTGATGACTTTTGTCCAAATAACATCTGGTTCCCTTCCTAATATACACTATCATAAGATGTTTATTAACTGGTTAGTAATTAAACAAAGAACGATTTGAGGTTATTTATTAATTGGTTAGTAACTAAACAAAGATCTACTTGAGGATACCTGGGACAAGTAAGAGTAATATCATTGTAAGTAAAGCTTAGTGGACGTTTTGGAATTACGTGATAAAAAAAAACCCAACATTATGTTTGTTAAAAGTTTTTGATCTTCGGAATATACATGAATTATAGTTATGAAATATAATTGTATACCACTTTTGAGTCGTGAGCTTTGTTAATGATTCACTATGTTGTTATTTTCCAATTATTTAGGAACACATGAAGTGTATCCGTGTAGTTTTGAGAGTAATTTGTAATCCTATAAAATGGCATCAGTAAACTAAATAAATATGAAAAAAGTTTTAGCCGGTGTAATCGCTAGTGAAATTTATGTTCAAATTCTCCGTCAAATCTATGACAGAATTCTCAAAGACGTAACAAAGTTTGTTATCTGTTAGAAGTACTTTAGGAACATGAGAGAGTGAGTAATGATATTAATGTTTAATTGTATAACATGCATAGTCATGGATGGAAAAACTATTAATCATCTTCTTCCTCTAATATTTTTTTTTCTTATTACTTCCAGTTTAAGTTTTTCTTTAATTATTGGATCAATATCAAAATCTCCCTTTTTAGTTACTTCAAGTTGTTTAAATACACCCGTTAGAAAGTTTTGAAGAGCATAAGAACTAACTTGTTGGATCAATATGTCCTCATGATATCTATAAATAAGGATCCTTAGCCTCCAATCTAAGGGTTGGAACATAATGCATAGTTGATCTTCTAATATTTTTAATTACTTAGTTCCAATGCTTGTTATGTTTGAGTGTGTTTTCTAATTTATAACTGAGGGTTGTAGGACAGCATTCTAAGCTCATGGATATTTTCTTGTCAAATCAAAATATGCCTATATGTAATAATTGGTATCCACGAAAATAATGGTGTAAGGACCGGAGATGACTATATAACACATTCAGAAATGTTATATCGTTATACAACGACTCCCAACTCAACAAGTATACAAGTAAATGATAACTATATAATAAAGGGATTTTTTTTCTTTTTTTTGCTTTTCAAATCTCAAAGTTTTGACCAAAAATGATGGATGGAAAATAAAATCCCAACTCAACAAGTATACAATAAAACCAAGGAATTCTAAAACCAAACAGAAATATGATTAAAGTAAATGATAACTATATAATAAATGATGAGCACGTGATCATGTACTTAGTGAAGGTACAAATCCCCTTATAGATTTATTGTTGCAATAATTAATCTTTAATGAAGTACGCATGATCTTCTAACAAATGATGGGCACATTATCCTACACAAAACATTTGATAGTTCAAGTACTAATCTCTTAGAAATCTACACTAAGAGTGTTAAATACTAAGTTTTAGCAAAATTAAACGTGGAGATCCTATCGAGGAAGGTGGACATCTTATCACATGTGACCGACACACACATGTAAAGGATATTTTGGAAACACTTTATGATGTTTGGCAACCAAAAAGCATTAGTTCTTTTCATAAATCAAAAGCAAAGTTTTTTAGCTTCACAAAATAAAAAGAAATATTTTTATTTGAGTAGTATTCGGAAACTGAGTTAAGTTACTACTTATGTATTATCCAAGCAACCTCTTAGAGCTTCTCCAATTGAATGTGTGTGATGATAAATGCATAAATACACTGTAGGATACACATTCATTTTCTTAAAATCTTACTCCAATCCAACTGTAACTTCTTAAGCCAATACATATATGATGTCAACCCATCCTAGTCATCTTTATTAAGTAAAATTAATATCAATATATAAAATAATCATTTTATCTCTAATAAAATCTTAAAATTATTGAAAATAAAATTTACAACAAAGCAAAAGAAAGATAAAAAATAGCACGATTGGAGATAGGTAGTTTATTCTCCCTAACTTTAAGGAAAAATATGAATGAGGATGTCTTGTTTGTGTTGACACATAGGAAACACACAAAATGATAGTTGAAGAAGCTCTATGAACTTTTATAATTGATTTGAGCATTGTGGCAGAGAATATGCCGCTCTGTAAACTCGTTGTCGAGCACTAGACTCTTATCCCCGACAACCCATTTTCCGCTAACGCCTAAATCGTTCAACGGTTCTACTTGAGTATTCTCACGTAAATTTATTTTAATCTCACTAATGCAACACTAATTTCTTATAATATGGCTTCTGGTTACCAAATTTCTCAAAGTAACGACAAAGTTCAGTATTTTGTAGAAGAAGATGAATCAATTTGCACACAAATTTCTATCAGTGGTGCTCAACAACAAGGACTCGGCTAATTTTGGGAGAAAATTTATGCAAAATTCTGTGAAGAATCACTAAACCTCGGAAAACATTTTTCAGGTCATTTCCTTACAATCAATAAAGAATCTCCTTATATCTTCAGCGATCATGCAAGCCAATTGAGTCAAACAAATGATAAAAAATGATCTTCATGCCGTAAGAACAACTATTAAAAAATATATCAATTTTAAAAAATCTTAATTTTAAATTTGATGTGATCTTTAATAAAATCATTTTTGCATATGGCAACGAAAGTTTAGAGAAATGGCATAGAAAAAGCACAAAAAAAAACCGCGTACAAAAGTTGTTACAACATCTTAAAGTTATTGAAAAAATATGATTCATATGTGTTGAATGATGTGCGTCAAGTGTTAGCTAGATCCCCATACTATCTTACTATGAGTGTAGTTATGGTCGTTGATTGTAAAATTTACTTAGGGGGGAAATTTCATATTTTAGGTGTTCAAACACAAGTGACGTGCCCAATATATTTGTGTAATTTTGTGAACCTGGAAGTCCAAAAACAAAAAACCATATCCAACAATTATAAGTAGCAACATCTTCCAAATATTAGTTGGTTTTGGGTAATAAGCCTCATACTGACTGGTCTATACGGTAATGCACCCCTGCCACACCCAATGCATGAAACCAAGACTACCTATCATTCCTGAAAATCCCTTCCAGTATTTTTCGCTAGTATTTTGTTAACATGTTTATCCTTAGGTTTCGTAAAAACCTTGGAGCAAAATGATTAATTATTTTTTGCGAAATACTGAGAGATTTCTAAATGATGTTATTTTATCCATACGGATGTATTCTTTCGTGGCATCCTAAGGCATTCCATGACATAGAATCACTTTTTGTTCTTGACTACATTCTCGAATATGTCGTGCATCATAATGATAATTAAATTTATGTGGTACATGTAGATGGTGAAATCTGGATAAGGGGAAAAATGTCATTTCAAGACCATAGACAAAATTCAACTCTCACGAGAGAGAGTAAGCCCTTGGTCCTCAAGGTGCTCATGGTCACAATTTCTAGTATACATCCCCGCGGGACACTACTATTCGTGATGCCATCATTCCTAGCACACATCCCCGTGAGATATTGCTGGTCAAGTAGGTTCTGTAGAGCGTAAAACGTCCCCGATAGACTTATGAACTAGAACAACCATAATTCCAGCATGTCTTCACGAAACGCAGCTGATTGTGATGCCATGATTCCTAGTATACATCCTCGACGAGATATTGTTGGTCATGTAGGCTCTGTAGATGCGTAAAAACGTCCCCGACGGACTTATGACCCAAAGCGGAGATATGCATGTATTCTGTAAGCATGACTCACCCTATTTGAGATCAAGGCCTGATTCCTAGTACATCATCGCAAGATCCACTCATGTTTATTCTAGGCTCTGACTCGACTTACTGAGCTTTCCGGTTAATTCCTAAGATATCCCCGCGAGATACGCTGGTTATTCTGCCTGCGGTCCCTTTCGACAGACTCCTAGAACATCCTTTCGAGATACACTGGTCTTGTTTGCCCCATCATATGGAAACACAGTTAATTCCTAGTAAATCTCTGCAAGATACGCTGGTCAAAGACAAGTGAGCCAAAGTTTCGCAGATACATTAATCGGGCATACAAATCCTTTTCCCTCTCTTCGGGACGAGTCCCAGCTGACCACTAAGAGATTCAGAACCGTTAAGAAAATCTTCATAGAGATTTTGATATGTCCTTAAAATCTCGGAGAGATTCACATCCGATATCTGAAGCCCTTTTTATAGTAGCAAGTACCAGATAGGGCATATATAATATCTCGTAAAGATCTTATCTCCAAAATATGGTTAAGTTTATACGCCCGGATTTCCAACTAGAGCAACCTGTATAGAGATAGTAATAAATCCTTGGAACATTCCGTGCCGCGGGTGGAACAGTGAGTGGGAACACTATTTTATTAGGGTTTACGCATTCGCGACTATTAAAATAGCATACCACTGTATCCCTTCCCAGGGATTTCAGATATACAAGGAGGAGTCCCCCCCCCCTTCACGATCATGGTGCTGCATAGATACAGGAGGAGGTCCCTCCTTTCATAATATGCTAGTATGATTTCACATGTTTACCGTTTCAAGGGACAATACTCGATACCTTTTCGGCAGATAGGCACAGGGACCAAACGAGTCTTTCCATAAGATGACTCAGGGAAGAAGTTGAAGAGTTAGTCGAGCTTGTTGTCACCATGTGAAACGGGGAGTCAACCAGCGCCGAAGACCAAACACCACTCATACGCCAACACGTATTGTCCATCAGGGAACGACTGTCTCCAGTAGAACAACCCAGCCAAGCTTTTAAGACCAGGCGAGCATGGGCACCAGGGATAAGTTGTTCCAAGCGGGTACGCTGTGCGCGAAAGATTTATCTTACCAATGATAGGTAAAATTAAGCAACAACCGAGGGTCATTATCGATGGCTTCTCTCTTCAAAATCTTGGAGAGATTCACATCTCTTCTCGAAATCCCAGAGAGATTCACATATCTCCACAAAAATCTCAGTGAGATTTAAATCTCTCGAGAAATCTCAGACATGGCCGAATATTCCCCATAATAGGCACATGCCTTACATAGGGCTCAAAACTATTTCTCAGTCTTTCAAACACACTCACGGGTAGTAAATTGAGCCTAAACTATACATGTCTGTCCAAAAATATGGATAAGCTCTCTTGAGCTCCGCATGCTCAACAAAGGGACCCAAAAGCAATAATACGGTCTCTACATGACATATGTGATCGTCCATGGAGAAAGGGAGATTAACCTCATATCCTATCACACTTTTCACACGATTCATGAGGCAATCTATACCTTTTCATATGACTCATCCTAGTCATTCTCACAAATAAGAGAATATCTCTCTATCTTGGCCAACTCGGCTAAACATAATATTTCTCTCTCTCTCAATGTATCATCACAAAGGCTGACTCAGCTTCACACAAATGGGGGGATAACAATTAGGGTTTTGGTATGGTGGCCTATGGTATGTGTGAGAAATACCCGACTTATTTCTCACTGCAGAAGAGAGTAAAGGTGATGGAATAATGAGATAAACTCAACCAAGTTTATCTCTATCTACTCGTGAAGAGACGGGAGAATTGCTCTGCACGGCACGGAAAGCAATCCTTATCTTCACCGACCTGAGATTAGAGAATTCAGCTATAAATATGTCATCTATTTCTCCAAGCTATGATGAACTTTCTCATAAACTCTCAGAGAAATTCTTCTTCAAACCCTAGAATTCTCAAATCTCTCTCTTCATCTGCTTCCCTCCCTAAGACCAGCCCTAACCTCTCATGTGACTGAAGAATCCTTTGAATGGACATTGTGCGTGGTTTAGGCGAAGACTGTTCGTGCTCAACCTCCCATAACTCACTTTCATAAACCCTAAAATCCTATTTTTGCCTCTCACCTATTTTAGGTAACTACATTTTGCCAACCACATTAGGAAGTTGTTCACTCAGTTAGATATATCAAACATGGTCTCTTAGGAAGGAAGAAATTCCACCAATTCAAACACAAAAATTCTTCATTGATTCAATCTCTGTAAATCCATTACAGACTTAGACGAGAGATTTATCCCTACCTGTATTTTTTCTCTCTTTCGATTTTGACCTTAGTAAATAGGTTAGTATGTCCGTATCACGTGGATCTCTTCATGAATAAAAAAAACTCCCTAGTAACCTATTTTCACAAAAATCTACTGCTAATCCTTGAAAACTTTGGGTAAGTACCAATGAGAACTCCCAAAGACTCAACAGAATCTTGCAAAATCTCAAATCGATATCCAGACTTATCTGAAAATGCCTTTAGAGTTACCAGTGGGGATAGATCCAAAAAATCTAGATCGAGTATAGGTTTCCTAAAGAATAAGTACTAAAACTTTTGTGGATAGCATTGATGGGATCCTTCCTGCAATTGACATCACCGAAGAAGATAAATATTATTAAGAACACGATAGTGCAAAGGAGCAACCATCCATCCGACCTTATCACTCTTAAGGACCTCAAGGACTAGATGACTCTCTAAACTTGGGATTCTGGTGAATATTTTCTTCAAAATTTGTGTTGGTCAAGGACCCTCAAACTGATTACAGGGGACTCGGGAAGTTTACTTCACTTTACTATTTTACTTATAACTCTTTCATTTTGTATCTGATTGACCTAGTTCTTTTTCCATCGAATTTGTTTTTTTGTCGTCTAAAGGATAAACTTAGCAAAAGCATTGCAGATCCACATAGGGTCATAAACCACCAACAAAGATATATCTTGTCTCCTTTCCTACTTTATAGAATCATGATGAGAACACGACAATGTATGAAGGGAAACTAGATCCCAAGATGAGGCTCAACAGAAACTCAGCCTTATCCGAAGATGCAAAGTTGCTAGTTGATGTGCTACCTCAACACCCATTTTTTCAGAAAGAAGAGGAACTAGACCCAGGAGTTACATCCACGATGAGCCTCTAGTTCAGCTTTACCAAAAACTATCACACTTCATTTTCCGATGGACCTTAGTTCACCCAAGACGGTGAAGGATAATATCTTTGCAGCCGAAACTATCAAGAAAAAAAAATGAAGCGATACTCACGAGAACAACAATTCATATAGAACTTCATTACTCGACATACAACCGCAACCAACTACTATCACTGAAGTAAACAAGGGAAGGATCCGAGAATGTAGCTCCAAGCCATACGCTGCGTGCAGTTCCGTCAGTAAAATCCTCTTCTCTCAAAAAGATATGCTCGACAGGATATCCCATGAGTCAGAGTCAAACATGATGAGAAAAGAACTAGATATGATGATCACTTACAAATTCCTCATGTCAAAACACGATTCTACCGCATGAAGAAATGCATAGAAGATTTCCATATAACTATCTCATCAACAAAGTCACAACAAATTGATTGTTTCTCACAAATCGATTGTTTCTTCCACATCCATAGTTTTTCTAGTCCTAGAAGGCGTATACTGTTCTTAATTTTGGTTTACCATATCCCAGAAAAAAGATAGATCTCAATAGATGATTCGACTACATAAGTTCGCATGAATCCTTGTCAAGATACCTAGTAGAGGTCGAACAACAACTTCATCTTATGTAGGAAGACACGTGCGGCCAGTACCTCGATATGATTCTCCATGAAAATCTCTAAACCATAGAGTATCTCCTGCCTACCTTGAATACTCAATCTCATATGCTACAAGGATCTTATTTCATTTTCCAAGCATCCTGAATCAATGAAAATCCCTATTTATACAACAAACTTGGAACTGACAAAGAACCGTGCATCATGCATCTTTGTGACTAACATGAGGGGGCTCAAACATCCAAATCCTAGATGAAAGACTCTTACACCATTAACCCATAGATTCCGGTGCAAAGCAAAGTGACAGAATTCAGAACGCTTCAAGTTAGAGACCTCTCACTATGAACTAGAATCAGATATCCTGTCTGAGCCTCAGATCCCACGGCCGACCCTCGTGCATAAGCACTTCAACCCTTGATATCAAACAAATAATTACGGGATGTTATCCCATGGGAATGAACTCAATCCCATGACAGAGATGCATAAATAATTATACAAGTCAAAATCAGGCTTTGTTGCATCCAGAGAAGGACTCACCCATCTAGGGTTTCCATCACGATCAAGCAAGATAGGTTTTACAAAACCCCGTATAAGTATTTTAGATAGGAAGCATGTACTGAGATTACCCCAATGTGTTAGAATTGTTTCTATGCTTAAGATTCACGTCTGAGACAAACTAGGGTTTGCGGTGAGTGAAAAAGAGTCTGTGGCTTATTTTCGCTCAAACCGCCTCATCCTTCATCCAAACAACTCGGAAAACTAGGGAAAATGGGTTGATAATTCGACAACGCGCCCTTGATAATAAAATATTCGTTTACGTCACTCCTACCATGTGTTAAAATGGCATGTTGTTTTAATACAAGATCCAATATATATTATCAAAACTCTTGAAGGAGTTGTTGCTAAATAGATCTGGATTCCTATTTTAACTTCACGTGGATTTATCACCTGAAAAAGAAAGAAAAAAACATGCTCCAAATCCTAATTTTACTCTAATAAATGAAAGTCTGGTATTTTATGTTCGATATTTGGGGTCAACCACTGAAATTAGATGTCAAACGAAGTTTCTACAACTTCTGGAGTGAAGGCCGTGCAAAGGAGGAACATTTATTACGAATTTAACTTAAGGCTTTCACCTACTCGCATACACGGCGAAGCAATCTAGGGTTTGCATCAAGTTCAAACTCATGAGGGTTCTCTTCCTTTAACATATGTATACGGGGAAAGGTTTAGAGTGAGAAAATATCAACCCTGAAGAAAATGATCCATCAAAGGCCCCAAGAGAAAATCTCTTACTTCATTTTCAACTGCTTCACTTCGGCCTCTGCATCTCGAGCCGCCTGCTTAGTATGTCCCATCTCTTCATCTGACATACTCTCCTCAGATTAAGAACCTCTCTGAACTCAATTCACCCAGACGGACCCTGACAGAATCAAGCGACTCTCGCGATTTCCTCACATTGAAACGTAGATTCTCATCACGAGCGGTCGTCGGGTTTTCCAGATTCATAAGATCATCAAAATCAAGACCGTTCAGAGTTATTCTTCTCATATCACCAAAATCGCTAATAAGTGTCTCATCCGAAGTTAAAGAAGATGTGGGTCATGTGAAATCACCCCAGTTCGTTGTCTCTCTGCACCATAATCTCTTTCAAAAATTCCTATGAAATTGTTGAAACCCGCTCATCCCTCTCTACTAAGGTCGAACTCGTTCTCACATAAAGAGTATGCTACAAACGAGAGAGGAATCAGAAGAAGTAAAGTAGTGGAGCAAAAAAACAAGACTAGGGTTTGCTCTATATGAGGACCGTCCTTCCCGCCTAAAACCTTGTCCTCATACAATCCCTTAAAGTTTTGTCTCATCCAATCCCTTCAATACTTGTCCTCTCTTAATACCTTCAAGCTTAACCTCATGCCTAGAGTCTTATTATTATCAATAAATTTATCTCACATGTCATGGGATACTCACGGATGTTTTTGGGCCCACACTTTCACAAAGGATCAACGAAAAATACGTTTTTCTTCACAATAAGGGGTACAAGTGTAAAATAAAAGGATGGAGCATGTCTATGACCTAGGGAGGCAAAAATCACGGCCTATTTTAATCTAAGGAAGGGTAATGAAGTCGTATTACTCCAAGGGTCATGCTTGAGGCTTCGGGACATGCTAAGAGTTCAAGGATTGCAAGGATTCCTCTTACAATTAGGATTGATGTATATTACATCATGAAGGCTTGAAAACTGATTATAATCAGTAAGTAATTTCGGGTTACTTCCTCGAGAAAATATGTTCTCCTATATATTTTCAACTACATAGCAAAAGGGCGCCTCAAGTGGACAAACGATCCAGGGGATGTGACCTCGACACCAAAGTAAGTGCAATCTAAAAAACTCCTGAAATTTTACACGGGATTTATAAAGTCAAAAGTATACATGGATTTGATTGTCCAAACAAACTCGTAATCGAGTCATTTTTTTGCATTAGAAACCATATCCTCTTTTCTTTCAAAGTTGGAGCCGGGGACTCAAATCGGAGTCCGTATGAAGATTTTACATCCACTTTCCATAACTGTCTCAAATCTGAAGTTTTATGACAAACACTTAAACGAAGAGAATCCTTGACAAATATGACTGCTACTATTCATTCGATGGTCGAAAAATTATGCATCATATATGATTAAAGAGAGATAAAGTAAAAGACTTACCGAGGATGCATCAACGAAGAAATAACAATGGGTATCTACATCAGCAAACGCAAGATCATTAACTATTAGCTTCTACATTATCAATTTGAAAATTAATATTGTTTTGAAAGACAAATAAAGCTATCATCTAAGCAAGAAGAATATGTTCAGCACATCCATACCACGATTATAATTTATGGTTTAAGAATTAAATTCAAACATTAAGTATACTAAAACGGTTTCCTGCAATACCAGTTATACTTCGAACAGAAATAAGAATTCTGCTCAAACAAGGAATTTCAGTGCAAATAGAATTCGTGGGAGGAAGTGGACCGGTTTCTATACATTAACACATGTAAAAATACTTCTCTTTTCAATTTTATTCAAAAATGAAGCCTTGAAGCAAAAGAAAAAGGAATTAGAGCAAAAAGAGGGAATTAAGGCAATTTGGGTCAAATAAGGAAACCGAGGCTTTTCCTTCTTCAATCCTTCCTCACTTGTGTAAACACTTTCCAAGACCAATGGGACGTCATCCATTCCCTCGGAATTTTTCAGAAGAGAAATTTGAAAAGAGAATTAGGGTTTTGACAAAATAGCCATAATTTCAAGAGTCCGACAAAGAAAGGGATTTCTCCAAAAAGTAAAAGATCCAAGCCCCTCACACGATTAAGGATGCTTCTATAGAGTATTGGAACATCATATATTCTCTCGGAATTTTTCGGAATAGAAAAATTAAAAGAGAATTAGGGTTTTGACGAAATAACCATAATTCTGTAAAGATGAATGAAAATTGGATTTTTTTTCTTATAAAAGGGAGCTAAGCCTCTTCCCATTTACTTGTCAGGTCTACTGCACCTCTATTAACCCATTTTTTTCTCATTACTTTTCAACCAAAGCAATCTCAAAGGGATTTTCATTTAAATTCCCTTATGATAGAGTTTTGATTATTTTTTCAAAGAAGGATGCCCTAAAGTAACCAGCGACTGACCAAGTGCTCACACACTCATCTCAATGGATTTATCCACATGCATATTGAGTTCTTCAATTGATCAAAGAAAAACGGGATTGAAACAGAAAGCAGAAAAATGAAATTAGAGGAAGTTAATGGGAATTTAGCTTAAACAGGGAAGTTCGAGTTCATAATTTCCAAAAGAAGGACTATGCACGTGCCTCTCTCTCTCTCTATCTCTCTCTCACATGTGGTGATAATGCTTAGGAAATCTCATGGTCTCTTCCATGCCAAATAAAATCAAGCTCATATTTGTTTTTGACAGAAATACCATTGGTTTCAACGATAGGCATTCTCTCTTGGAAAAGGGGTGCCTGATTAGTATAAGGGATTGAACAAGCTCTCGTCATACAAGGTGATAAACCCTCAAGACATATGAATGTATACCAAGCCTCTTTAAGCATCTTCAGAGTGTCTGAAGGAGTCAAGGCTCAACTGTCACGCTAGTAATGTCTCCTAACACAAAATCCCAGAAAGATCCCAAGTACATAAGTTGATTTTAAGTCCAGAGTAAGCAAAGACTAAGCATCAATTCGGGGACTCAGCAAGTGGATTGCAATTTCATGCCTGAAGGATTCCTAACCATCCATATACTCATCATAGAACAATCAAGGTCCTACTCTGAGTAGGGGACTTAATGAAGATGGTGAAATCTGTATAAGGGGCAAAAATGTCATTTCAAGATCATAGAAATAACTCAACTATCACGTGAGAGATTAAGCCATTGGTCCTCAAGGCACTCATAGCCACGATTTCTAGTATACGTCCCCGTGAGACACTACTGGTCGTGATGCCGTGATTTCTAGCACACATCCTCGCGAGATATTGCTGGTCACGTAGGTTCTGTAGAGCGTAAACCATCCCCGACAGACTTATGAACCAGAACAACCACAATTCCAGCATGTCTTCGCGAGACGCATCTGATTGTGATTCCATGATTCCTATTATACATCCTCGACGATATATTGTTGGTCATGTAGGCTCTGTAGATGTGTAGAAATGTCCCCATCGGAATTATGACCTAGAGCAGAGATATGCATGTCTCATGTAAGCATGACTTACCCTATTTGAGATCAAGGGCTGATTCCTAGTACATCATCGCGAGATACACTGGTCGTGTATGCTATAGGCTCTGACTCGACTTACTGAGGTTTTCGAATAATTCCTAGGATATCCCCGCGAGATACGCTGGTTATTCTTCCTCCAGGCCCTTTCGGCAGACTCCTAGAACATCCTTTCAAAATACACTGATCTTGTTGGCCCCATCATATGGACACACATTTGATTCCTAGCACATCTCTACAAGATACGCTGGTCAAAGAAAAGTGAGTTAAAGTCTCGCAGAGACATTAGTCGGGCGTACAAATCCTTGTCTCTCTCTTCAGGACGAGTCCCAGCTAACCACAGAGAAATTCGGATCCGTTAAGAAAATATTCGTAGAGATTCACATCTCTCCGCAAAATCTCGGAGAGATTCACATATCTCTTCAAAATCTCGAAGAGATTCACATCTCTCCACAAAAATCTCAGTAAGATTCAAAACTCTCGTAAAATCTCAGACAGGGCTGAATATTCCCCATAATAGGCACACACCTTACCTAGGGCTCAAGACTATTTCCCAGTCTTTCAAACACACTCGCGGCTAGTAAATTGAGCCTGAACTATACATGTCTATCTAAACACGTGGATAAGCTCTCTTGAGCTCCTCATTCTCAACAAAGGGACCCAAAAGCAATAATACGATCTCCACATGACACATGTGATCGGCCATGGAGAAAGGAAGCTTAACCTCAGCTCCTCTCACACTCTGCACACGATTCATGAGGCAATCTATGTCTTTTCATGTGACTCATCCTAGTCATTCTCACAAATAAGAGAATATATCTCTATCTTTGCCAACTCGGCTAAACATAATATTTCTCTCTCTCAACACATCATCACAAAGGCTGACTCAGCTTCACACAAATGGGGGGGATAACAATTAGAGTTTTGGTCTGGCGGTCTACGGCATGTGTGAAAAATACCTGACTTATTTATCACCGAGGAAGAGAGTAAAGACGGTGGAATAATGAGATAAACTAAACCAAGTTTATATCTATATATTTCTGAAGAGACGGGAGAATTGCTCTGCATGGAACGGAAAGCAATCCTTATCTTCACCGACCTGAGATTAGAGAATTCAGTTCTCCAAGCTACGATGAACTTTATCATAAACTCTCAGAGCAATTCTTCTTTAAACCCTAGAATTATTTGATCTCTCTCTTCATCTGCTTCCCTCTCTAAGACCATCCCTAACCTCTCATGTTATTGAAGCAGCCTTTGAACGGCCAATGTGTGTGGTTTAGGCGAAGATTGTTCGTGATCAACCTCCCGTAACTCACTTTCATAAACCCAAGAATCCCACTTTAGCCTCTCACCGATTTTAGGTAACTACAGTACCTGACAAAGCTCGGCAAAAATTTACTAAACTAAGTACGTGTGCACATGAAATCAATGCTGAAAATCTTGATCACACAGACGTCCGGGAATGAAACAATCGTGCATTAAAAGTTTCATTCTCTAAACGTCCATCTTCTTGTGAATGCTTGTTTTGGATCTGAAATGGCAGGTATTATTCCCGAATGTAATTACAACATAGTGTTTCTCTCTTGTCTATCCTCGTCTGTGTCATCATCCAATTGTTGTAATATCTGTAAATACTTCAATCGCTCTCAATTCATACTTTAATCAGAAATTCAATTGAGAGAAGTAAGAAATCTATTTTAAAAAGTAGTAAAAATGATGAAAATTGATTTGTGTGAGAGAGGTGTGAGTTAATTGAGAGTATGAAACGAGTTAATAAAGGATTTAGGGATATAACCGTTGAATTACATTAACAGAAAGTTAGTCAAGCGCGGAAACTTTGCCGCCAACAACACTCTCTTTGCCAGAGCCGACCCTGAGATTAGAAGGGCCTCGTGCGAACTTTTTAAAGGGCCTTTTATGCGGTTAATTGTTTTTCACCCAATATATCATAAGAGCAATAAACAAATTTTTTTATTAGTATATCAAAATATTATACCGTAATCATACAATTAGCTTTTTCATTGTCAATTTTTGAAAATGAATGCAAAAAAAAGAAGTAGAACCAAACTGGACTGGACTGAAAACAGTTTTGTTAATTATGATAAGATCTATGAATTTGGTATATATTTTATAAACAGGTACCTTATGTCGCAAATGGCTGATTGGCCTAGTGGTTTGGTGAGCAGTATGAGAGTAGGATATCTAGACTTCGAATCTTGCCACTACACTTTTATTTTTCTATAAAAAGAAGGCCCTGGATGCACCTCCCGCCTTACCTTAGCCTCATTAATTTTGTCTTCATTATATACCTTACAAAATTGAATCAGTAGTGCAGATAAGTGTGCACAAAATCGGACTCCATTCTCCATCTTGGTAAGGGGGAGAATTAAATTCCTTTGGCAAGTCCTGCAAGGCTAAAAGAAGTAAGGGGGGACAGCCGGACAGCTAAATCCTTAACAAGGTGCGGCAATGAAAGAAAACGTGGCCCAAAGTTTGAGACTCAAACTCAAAGTACACGCGAATTAGGATAACAAAACAGAAGAAGAAGAAGAAGAAGAGGAAAGAAAAAATGGCAAATCTTCTTCCTCTGTATCTAAATCATCTTCCCCGTAACAACTTAAAACCATTCTCAATAACAACAGCAGCTATCTCACCAAACGGAAATGGTTCTCTTTCTCTCTCTCTTTTTCTCACCAGCAGCTGGGATTTTTCTTAATTAGTTTTGTGGTAATCGAATTACTAATTAGCTACTTTGAAATTGTTTTCATCAGGAGGGTTTCTCTCAAATAACAATATCAGTAGTGATCCCAAGACCAAATCACCGGGAGGAGGAGGAGGAAGAGGACCGATAATTATAGAAATTCCATTGAATAACATAAGAAGACCACTGATGCGCACAAGATCAAATGACCCCAAAAAAGTTCAAGAACTCATGGACAGCATTCAACAGATTGGCCTCCAAGTACCTGTAAGTCAATTAACTTATTGTTGTTTGTTTCCATTTTCCTAGTAATAATTTACAAGAAGAAGAAGATTTTGTAAGAACAAATCCATAATAGTGGTCTAATTTTACAACAGTTAATTAGTAGGATAAGAATAGGATCATTGGGTCCATTGGAGCCTCACATGTGCAGAACAAAATCTTGAAATCTGTAAGTCAAAACATAAATGGTTTGTCCTTTTATCCTGCATTTACCTAGAGGCTAGCTAGTTCTATCAGATACTAAATTGGCAATGATTCTTAGTTAAGCAACTCGCATTACAAAATCTTAAGCCCTTTGAACTATAAATGTCACTGAAGTAAGTAAATATGTAATTGAGTTAACTTACAGCGTCAGATAGCAGGGGAAACAAACCTGTGTAACAACCATGTGGGTACAAGTGTGGCTGTTGGGTATGAATACATTTACTATGACATGGCAACCAAATAAATTAGGAAACAGATGCAGGAGTTAGTGTTATGTGATTTTCTGAAGAAAAAAATGGCTATGTCCAGGCTTATTTTGAAGAGAAAGGGATCTATGATTCTTTGTCTTCTCTATCATTTCTCGCTTCTTCTATTTTCGTCAAGTTTGATAGAAAAACTAATTACAAAACCATTTAAGTTCGGCTAGCAGAGCTATAGGAGTGTCTATGCATCACGAGTACTGGTGTTCATGTAGACATATGGGAAATTCTGGAAAACTTAATTTGTCTAGATTAGGCAACCGAAGTTATGGGTTCCCTGCATGAATAGAGTGTCTGTTGATGTACTGCTAACATAACCGAAACAGAAGTTATTACGTCTGAAGGTTTTGTGGCTGTTATGTTAATGAAGCATTTGGGCACCAAAACGTTATCTAAGAAAATGCAAGGGTAGTTTCTAAAATACAATAAGACATGGACTTATTGTTCATTGCGACTTCTGGAGTCAAAGGAACTCTGTGTTTCATGAATCATGCATTTCTGGCTGGTTCCCTATCTAACTGAATGCACAGTGGTGGATATCATTTGTTTTACCTGGTATCTTTTCTAGGCGTGTATAACACTAGCTTTGTAACCACTCAGAATAACAGCGGTTTTACATTCCGTAAAATATAAATCCTAATAGCAGTTTTCAACTGTCAAATATAAATCCTATTGTTGTAAACTGCCTATTGGCAGTTTTTCGATTGTCTGATACCTGAATCTGTATAGCAGAAAGGATTTATGTTATTGTAATTATGCTTACTAAGTATATATCAACTTAAGTTTGTCTTGGTTTCCTTGCAGATTGATGTTCTTGAGGTTGATGGAGTTTACTATGGTAAGAACTTATATTTGATGTGAACAGGTTATGGGAATTGTATCTATTACTCGAGGAGATAACAGTTTTCCAAATGATGCGCTTGTCTGTATCTATTCCTACAGGTTTCTCTGGTTGCCACCGTTACGAGGCTCACCAGCTACTTGGACTCCCGACAATACGTTGTAAAGTTCGTCGTGGAACAAAAGAAACTTTAAGGTTAGATGCATCGCTCTCATTAACGTCTCTTTAATACTTCAATAGGTTGTCTTCTTTGTGATTGGCCTCGTAATCGCATTATGGTTCTACCTTTTGCAGGCATCACCTGCGTTAGGTAATATGAGCATCCTGCACATAACACATGTTTTCGTTGCTACTTGTGCATTTTGGAGAAGGCAGTGACAGAATAATTAACCAGGAAAGTAAACAACTGTATGATCTCCGTAGTCCTCATTATTATATACATATACTAGCATGTTATAGTGGTTTTATACGCCATTAATATATTAATTGTTCCAATGAAAGAGCGCTCATGTAGTTAAAAAAAATTGCTCTTGAATGGGATCTCAATTAAAACCATCCCCGAAATGTAACTATTGACTATATGTAATGCATTCCTGCATATAAGTATATTTTCGACTTAATATTCAACTCCCTATTTTATGTCTTCAGTTCTTCGGAATTTATTAGAATGGAAAAAAGAAAAAGAGAAATTACGTAGTGGAATTTGTTCAAAATATTAGCGCAGAGGCTAGAAGCACAGCAGGAAGTGTGAAAAGCACATAGCTAGAAACATGAGTAATCTTATAAGTTGCTATTCCCAGTTAAGTATCTCTTTTGTTCCCTTGAGATTGTTCTCAGTTAGATTTTGACAGGAATATTCAGACTTACTCTCAATTTTCTCTTCCAATGTTTGCTGGTGATCTTCCCAGACACATAACACAGGATTTACATAACACACGTAAGTATTGAACCCCGTTAGACTATATGGCATAATTTTTATTTGTGTTGAAAGTTGAAGCTTATGGCCTTTTACTACTTCAAGTTGCAAGGATTTACATAACACAAACAAGTATTGAACACAGGATTTGAACATAACAGCTTGCAATGCTAATGCAAATAAAAACTAAAAAATCGTGAAGGATTTTAAGTAATATTATTGACCAATTTTTATGAATATTTGAATATTGAGATGAAACGGTAATTGTAAGTCGTGAATGCAGCAGATTGTTGAATGCTGGTATACTAAGAAATTTTGGTTGGAAAATTATTGTTTGTAATGTTCTTTTGAAATACACCATCTAAGATATTTGAAATTTTCCATTTCCTTAAATGATGGAAGGACGGGCCAGTTGGATGGTTCAAAAGCATCAGATTATATCTTGAATGAAAATTTCCACCAAACTGTGGAATCTCGTTTCTGGTTAATAATTTGTTATTGCTGAAAAATAAAATAGCAGAAGCTGTAAGATTAGATTATCAAGGGAAATTGGTAGACATCAACACCTTACAAATGAGCAACCCTTGGATCATTTCTGCATGGACTAACCATCTCACACACTAGACACTTGCAACAAAACAATTAGATATATATAGATATATTCACAGAACTAATAAATCAGCAGAAGATACAAACAATGAATTAATATCTCATATTTCTACTTATAAGCTATTGGACCAGATCTTGACACGGCAAACCTTGGCAATGGACTTGGACCCCTACTCCCTGAAGTTGAACCCTCAGCAAATTTTACTTTCCTACTTGAACTATAATCCAAAGGACCAGAACCACGAAGATTTCGATGTTTGCCGCTGTCATTGCTACGTACACTACCACTGTCGGTGTCAAAAAGTTGGTCTTGCCCACGAGTAGTTGATCTGGAATAAACAGATTCAGTGGCAAATGAGTGGGTTGATTCCCCATGGTTCTGTCGGTATGCAGGAGAGCTGTGTGCTAGAGATACTGAAGGTGATAGCCGGGGTGATGGACTTTGTAACGCAAGCGGGATTGATGGAGAATTAGCATAATACTGGCTATATATGGAACGAAGAATGGCATATGGAATATGGGTTTCCAGTGTACTTCTCGGGAGGTATCTGGATAACTCACACAGCTGGTCCAAAAAGATCAGTTTCGCAACAAGATGAGACCTGTTAAAAATATGGAATTCACGTCAACATAGTGTTTCAGATCTTATGCCTGTTACATTGTATAAGAAAGTTATTAAAAGAAAAACGTCAAAATTTCTGCAACATCAGAAGTATCAAAATCAAAATATATCAAAGAGCTGCTACGACCAGATAGCGGTCAGAAAGAATTTTCGAGTTCCTAATCCCAATTTTCGAGTTCCTAATAAGAAACTCGATTCTAAAAAATTCTCAGTTATACAAACTGCAGATGCATGATAGTTGATTAGGCAGTTTGGGCAAAATTTGGGGCAACCCCCTACCAATTCTTTAAAACCTAAACCAAGTTACTTTGATTATAAAGGCTACAGTACATATGCAACAAGAAATGAAGTGCGATATAACCCACAATTAAGACCACTTGACTAATCATGCAGAGATTTACTGGTAGGCTGGTAAGTCTAATGAACTAGATGTACTTGTCTAGAGAAGGAAATTACATACACATGAGTGCTGAAAAATATTTGGAACATTATCTGGTTAAGCAGCCACTGTCAAAACAAGTTCACAGAAGTTTCCATCATGTTGGCATTTAAAAGAATGATAACCAAGTTACCTGTTACTATCGTTACACGAATCCAGTATAATCCCAGATGCACACTTCACATAGGCCTGCATGGCAGACTTAATGTTTCCTTCAACTAACAAGTAGTTGTTTACGTCAGATTCTTGAGCCTCTTCAACATGCCCGTTTGAGAGAGACCGACTTTGTTGTTGTTCCCTTTCAAATCTAACAAACTCGCATCCTGCAATAAAAGCATTGATGCACCTACATTGAACAAACACAGCAATTTGATCAAGAAAAACTTACAGGTTCAAGTAAGAAGACATCTCATAAAAAATTTGAATAAATATATAAAGCCAATTAATAACTGATAATCACTATTAAAGTAAACGGATACTTGGATTCACGAAAACATGCTGCTACTTTGGCAACGTAAAGAGAACAGTAACCTGGCCAAGCAGTGGATGTTATTATTGAAGCCACCGGTATCAACATTGAATGCCGTAATGTCCCAAATGTTAGATGTCATGAAAGTAGCAAACAGGTACGGAAGCAAACTCCAGGAACCATCACTTGCACTCCCTACATCAAAGAAAATGGACCTCACCCACTCTGAATCATGATCACCATCTACACCAAAACTATTTGCAACACACCTCAACCTTTTAATTTCCTCCTTCTCAGGTAAGAAGCTAGGTAAATGCTTAGCTACGCCATCCAGCAGGGAAAATACAAGAGGTGCACCTTCTTCCAGCACAGCTCCAGCAGCCTCTGCTAATAGGCGATCAAAGGCCAATGCTTGCCCTGCTTGAATGCAGAATCCAACTACTGTATCCATATCCACAATCTGGTTCAAATTTGCTTCTCTCTCTATTCTATCACCAGATTGTGTGCACCCAGCAATTGCTTCTAGCACCTCACGATTAGACCGCAGTGCCGTGTCAATACAATTTAAAAGTGCAGCTGTGTGTTCTTTCATCATCCTGTCGAGCCTGTCAACACCATAGCCACCAAAAATCCGAACAAAGGCCTTCAATTCTTTAAGATCTGTGACTGATTCAGCAAAATACCCACCAACCGGTCTTGTGCTCTTGAAGCATCTATGAATAGGTGCAAACAGAAGTCCGGCACCTGATACGTCCTTGACAATGTTTTCTATGTACCAATTACATACTGCTTCAACCGCAGAACCTGTCTGCTGGTCAGCCGGCTTCTCAAACAAGTGCAGGGAAGAAACTGGCCCAGAGAATGTCTCCATCAGCAGGACTTCTCGAATGCCTTGTGTAAGGTCCATACTAATGTGCTGCTCTGCTAAATGAACTATGCTGATATGTCTGCGGATTAATGCCTCCAGCACAGAAGGCCTCTGAAGATCATTATCAGATTTAAGAACTGCAAGCAATCTCCTCCGGAAGTTACCAAGGATGCATTCTCTCATATACTGCAAGAAAATGGTAGATATGTTATGGTTGATATTTGGGCAGTTCGAAGTCAGTGCAGTGGACTTCATGAATGCATCAGGAAGCAAAAGAAAATTCTTTTAACCATTGTCTAACGGGTTTTACCATGTCCCAGTACTACCAACAAGTTTACCAAATGGCTTGCAATTTGTATTAATAGTACACCAGACTATCTACAATTTATCCTTTAAACAGTGTTATGTTGTTTTTGCTCACAAAGCAGAAGTCTGTAATTAAAATTTGTAAAATATTTATCGCTTTTTCTACAAAATACGCATTAACCATTTTGCTTCTAAGACTAGTGTGCAAAGAGAGGTCTTCATCTTTCTCCAAGAAAATACTTTTATCACACAAAACAAAGATGTTACCAATGCCAACTCATTAATACCTAATTCTCCAAAATTACTACTCCTATATGGACAGACCTAAGCCTCTGAGTAAGTGACAAGTCTATGACATAATATACAGCCTTCTCAATCTTACATGCAAAGCTCACATTTAATAGCTATATTCAACAACAAAAAGTTCATTATGGCTCCATGTCATTCAAAATGAGTTTCGCTAAATATAATCGAAAAGCCAAAAAAATTAAGGTGCTCAAATTCTTACCTCTCGAAGAACAAATACATGGTTTAAAACACATATCGGCTCCATGTCATTTAAAACTGAGCAAAGGTTTGTTAATCTCTGCATTGCAGCTTCTAACCTGTTCTTTCGAATGCAAAGAAAGATCATCAGTTTGTCCATCCAAAGATTTCCAGGAAGGGTATACCATAGATTGGGTTCACTTACATTTTGATAGAGTTGTTATTTTCCGGGTAGCTCTCATACCCAGGTAGCGGTAAACCAGAGAAGCCTTTTGGAGATTTAGCATAGGGGGTTGAGAACTTTGTTGCATGATTCATGTGAATAGCTGCTTGTTCTGGAAGAAGCTGAAATTTCAATAAATTTGGTTTCATATAAATGTTTCTGTTAAGTAAAAATAATCTCATAGTTATTAAGGTTAACTCAAAATATTATAACCAAAGAGATAATAACCTGAGTCTCTAGCAATCCAAGTCCTCCTTCTGAGTCTAGAATATTTATCAGTCCTTCCAGTCCACCCATAATGGACTCAATGAGAGATTCCACATACAAAACTGCATCCCGACCAATTTTAGTCACCTGTATCAAAACAAATTAAAAAAAAAAAAAAACATTAAGAACTGATGCACTTACTGTCTATATGTAACATACACAGAGACTTGATTACTGGACATGGTCAGTAAAGAAAGAGGAAAAAAAGAAAAAGGGATGGTTTAAAATCTTCTGATATCTGGGGAAGTTTTTAAAATGGGGTTTAAGTCATAGAACATGCCATCAAAGTTTCTGTAAGAATGACCAATCAGCAAGGTTTTAATATGTGGTAATGCAGTGAGCAGAGGTTCCTTTGGAGAAGGTGGTAAAAAAAAAACAGCTATTTAGTGAAAATAACAAGTAAAGAGGAACGAAATCGTGTCAAAGTGACAAGTGTAAGAAAATGGAGGGAGTATATTGCTTTACCTCCTCTGGAACAATAATGGACGCACACTCTGGAAAACTGCTAGCAACTCCAAGCCAGGCACAGCAATGTTGAGGCCGGCCTTCTGGGCCAAACATGGTATTTCTAAAAACCTGTCCAGAATGTAATATGTCAACGGCAAACCCAACAATGTATTTCTCAACTCTCAAGCAGGAGAGAATAGCAAACACAACAATACAAAAATGAAATAAATTAGGGCAATAAAGATTTAATATCCAATAAACCAGCAAGTCATTAAATTAATTAGCTAACAACCAATCCAGAGAAATGAAAATGCTACCGTTGTAAGATGGTGGTGGTAAAAATAAAGCTTTTTCAACGTGCCATGCTTTGACAGCTGAGATTCAAGTTCATCAACACATCTACAAGATAGTTTATTTGAGTTAGTGCAGGTGAGCACATATCCATTGCAAATTGAAACCCAGCCTGTTTATAATTTCACATCACTAAGTTGACCTAAATATATGCAACTCAGAATGCAAAAACATCAACCTAGCTTGAATAACCAGGACACTTAGTTATGAGGTTTTAATCTACCGATACGTGATGAATTGCAAACTAACTTACAACAAGTCTGAGACTACTTCTACGGAGAAACAAATCACCTTGACCAATTAAAAGCAGCATTTCCTTCTGATAATAAACCTTCCTTCCCCGTTGAGACAGTAGCCTTCTCCAAGTGTCTAATATTTATAGATGAGCGAGAAGATGTGACAATCATTAATACTGACAACCATTCCTTACGCAAATCCTGCACCATGGAAAACAAATGCTGTATCAAAGGGCAAAACAACTTACATAATTATTAGTTTACCATATTAATTGCAACATAATCTAAGAAAAAACTATCCCTAATAATCAGTTGATCATGAATAATTTTCTCGACTCTCTCTTCCATTGATGCATCATTTGTTTCAATGCTAAGTTGGGTTTGATGAAGAGAATCAGAGTTGTAAAATTCCACTGAAATAAAATCGAGGGCTAAAAATTCAAAAGAAGACTTCTAAATTCCAGTAGGAGTAATCCTCCTTCTATAGCATTAATAAACATCAAACTACTCATAGATGGGTGAAGATAAATAAGTAATCATCCGATTAAATTTCCCTGAGGAAGTATGGCATTGTCTCTTCACAAAATGTAAAATAACAATAATTCAAGTACGTTACACATGCGAACTAGAATCGAGATAAACTATCCAAAAGCAGAAGAGTAATACATAAAAATCACAAAATATACTCGTGGTAGACAGATTTTGAACCAGAACAAGTGTGAGAATGAAAATGTACTGTAGAATATTCTTACTGATAAATCGCATGTAAGAGCAGACACATTTTCACCCTGTGGCCTTGGTATGTTCTCAAGACGCTGAACAATCTGCTGAAAGAGTCCTTTTAAGGTAGAATCTAGGTCGAGAGCCACCATGCCTGGCGTATTCAGCAAAAACCGAATTCTACCAGCGGAGGATGATAAATACGATAGTGCATAGCCTCTTATTGCTGCATACAAATGCACCCTATATTATTTCTAGAAAAATTACCAGGAATTGCTCCTTTTAGTTGACAAAAATAATAACTAAAACCAGGCAAATTAACAACACAAACATTGTGTTGTTAATTCATTCGAATTTTTAGTATCAAAAGGCTCCTAAGTTCTAATAAAGTCAGGCTTGATCAGGTCTTTGGAATGAAACCAGAACAGGTCTTTCCTGCTAATGTTCGAAGGAAACCTTGCCACCCCCCCCACTTGACCAGTCAGCTGGCAAGGACAGTCTTGAGATGAAGGGACCTTGTGTCATCCATGTTTGTGCTCCAGTTCAGGTCATACTAAAATTCAGACAAGAAGTTTGAATGCTGGGTATAGTAAAAAGAAAAAGTACATAAATTCCTAAAACCGTGTTCAAGAAACTGGGTTTTAACTTTTAATTTTCTGCTGTTAAATATTATGCTGATGCTATGACAACAAGTCCATAAAACACTTCCACTCTCAACACTGAGGGATAGAAAACATATCCTGACTTACCGGCAATGTACTTCCGCACCAAACAACAAAGACGGTCAATACCATCCAATAGAAACCCTATGGTTGGATCATTTGGATCCTGAAACAAAAATTATATTCATTATATGCACAGGTTTAACTGGTCAAAACTACAAGACTGCAGCCTCTTCACAGAATTAGACGAGGAACTTAAAATTGTGGTGCGAGTTAACAATGAGATATAAACAGTAAATAGCTTACTAGCTCAACTGGTACCATCTTCACAGCTTTAGACTTTGATGATATAACTCCAACATGTTGGAAGTACCAAAGGACTTCAGACTGAGACAAAGCTAATGCAGAAAATACCATCTGCACGCATAAAGTCGTGATGATAAACTAAAAGAACTAAATTTTGCAGCAATTAAATTGAATAGGGAAAATTATGGTCTGGTTCAAAACAGTATAACTCTAAATGTCCATGATTTATGTCCTCCCTCGTACAATTATATCGATGCATATATCATGTATTACTTCAAACTGAATATAACATTGAGATGTATCACAAGATTCACAACGAAGGAAGGAAAGGGACAGTAAGAAGAATCCTTATCATATGTGCAATTAACCTGGAAAAGGAAGGGTGGGAAGATAACTCAAAGAACAGAAGAAAACCCACCTGAATGTTTGGAGCCAATAAACTTGGTTGGTCGGTAAAGAAGAGAACCATTCTTCCAATCTCTTGTTTCAATAATATTCTCCTCTCGCGGTGTATAGCATCACAAGATACTAGTGCTTGCTCGTGCACTTCACTGCAGTATTTCAACATTACATCATACAAATGTCCTATTTCTTGTATATATAAAAATATCAACAAGGAAGTGTGGTTCTAACTGCTTATAGAAAAGTACATGGTGCCAGTTTCAAAGACATGTATATTGTATTTCAGATGTCAGCGATTTTATCAGGTCACCCAAACTGAATTAAAATAAGGTCATAACTGATATTGTAGCTTTCTGATACAAATTATCACCAATTAATGTCAAATACTATTTCCTACTGAATGAACCAATGGGGATATCACATCAAAACAGGGGAGTGTTTTGCTTGGGCATGATAATAATTAAGTGTACAAGCAAATTTTGAGAAAGGGTTTCAGCCCGATATTTTATTAGAAGAACAAAGATGCATGTAAACCTTCGAGAAAGGTATAGAATTTTGGTGTTTATCACCTGTAACACCTAACAGTAAGCTACTCGACCATCTATATCCTTAACTTAGTCAGTATTTTTTTTTTTTTCTCAGAAGATAGTACGAAAATTTTGTACCTTATCATTTTCTCTACCTGCTTTGCAACACTATACTCCAGGTCTGCTTCCTTTTGCTTTGCCCGGCCAGATTTTGCCATCTTTTTGGATTCTAATATCTTCGGTAAAACGTATGTTTGATAATCCTCATGCAACAAAATAAACTGCAAGTTTATGAGGAGAACATTGATTATCATGTCCAAGCACATGACTACAAAAATTAACCAGGGATAGATAATAATTCACCTCATCCCTAAATAGTGTTAGGATTAAATTTTCCTTTAGTGCAACCTGCAAATAAGAAATTTAAGAAAAGATCCTTTAAATCTAATTATGTGAGTAAAACCTAACAAGCATCATTTCAAACAATAGGTATTTAAATAATGAAAGAAATGCACCCCAAAAATTAAGTGACTATGCTAACTTATATATGAAGCATGAAGTAAGAGACTCCCAATGCATACCAGAGCAATATCAATGCTTGTGACACGGAGTAGTTCATCAGGGCAAACAAGATACCCAAATAGGACCCAGTCTCGGTAAGAAGTTACGTTTGCTAAATCTTGAGCCCTCTGCGAAAAAATGACAAGATAAATAGAAGTCAACAATTAAACATGATAGGAGCGTGAAAGGTACATTTTAAATTTATCAAGCTATGTTGTCTTGCAGCATGCACAACACTGGAAATGAAAAAGAAGCTTACCATTGGGTGAGCAGTATTCGTGAGTATGTCTGGGTAACGAGGATGGTAGGGACTTAAGAAGCCCTCATTTCTCAACTTCTTGGAATCGGTAGATAAAAAGATAATAGGACCAACCGCCTCTAAAACCTGAAAAAGAAATGTAAAATTTTTAAGTTTCAACCATGGCATTATACTTTAAGTTACACGCAAAATGCAAGATATTAAATTAAATAAAACTCTTAAAGTATATTATCATCATTCATATTGTTATAAGTTCATTGAAGAGAACTAAGTGAAAGAAAGAAAATATAAAACAAGGGAGTTTTCTTCAAAGAGTTATGGCACTAACTTAATTACCTACAATATAGAAATCCAACTACATGAGTTCCTTTGTAAGCTATGTATTGTTTGTTTCTTTGAGTGGTGTTCTACAGCTTACACAGGTCCAAGCCACTGGGACCTCTTAGTTCCAACCAGGGAGTGCGGAGGTCCCAAGAATAAAAAGTCTCTCCTCCAAAAGTGACTTTGCCAAGTGGGCTAATCAAGAAGCACCTAACAATAAATAATATTTGTATCCTTCTCTTATATATGTATTTTCCGTCCACATAAGCATATAATTTGCACCATCGTCCAAACTATTACACGGTTGTTGTTGTCCAAACTATTACACATGTCTGACAAAATGTTCCTATAATTTGTTAACAAAAATTAATGAATATAAAAGAACAAGAACATAACAGGTTTCAACATGCAAAAACAAATAAATGTGCACACTCGTCAAGAAAGAAGTCGTTTGAACCTATGTTGAGGTAAGAAAAATCAAAGGCGTACCTCCCCAATGCGTGGGCTGACAAAATTAAGATCCTCATGCAAGCCTTTAATTGGTGGATCATAAGAATCTACAAATTGAACCAATCTGCCATCGCAACAGAGGAAGAAATTAGGTGCAACTTAGGATAATGAAATGAAGAACTATTTTATTAAGTAATAACTGAAGACATACATAAATATACAACTATGATAATTGCCACAGCCGAACAGCAAAGCCCATTGGAGGAAGCCCTCTAGATGCACTTACGAAACAAGACATTCAAATCAAAATTTGTATAATTCAGCGAAAATGTTCACTACCTATGATACGATTCGCAGTCTCGACCATTTCTTAACATTGCATGCAGCAGGTTATACATCTGCAGCAGCATTTTCCTCGGTATCTGTGCCATGAAACACATTCCTTTAATTAGAATGCAAAAAAGACACAAACAAATAATAAGAGATGGTGCATACGTTCATCTTTTGGCCTGTTGAAATTGCTTGGCACCCCCAAACACTACCTATATCGCCATACTACACTACTCCAGAATACCGATACATATATAAAGATATGCGACTGAGGTCGATATGTCTCGGTCTAAATCTTGTGAGGATGACTTCCTAGCATCTACTCAAGACAATCAGACATTTTAAGACCCTCTTATCCCACCAAATGCAGATACATTATCAATGATGACACAGAACGACACGTTAACCTGTTGTCCAGTTCTAGTAGACTAGAAAGAGTTCTCCATAACGAAGATATATACATCATAAGTAAATAAGTAATAGCCTAATAGGATTTCGCATTCACCTAAAAGACCATTATTTCAATTATTAAGGGTTTTGAGTATAGAACTTTATTCTCTGTAATATTGGATTCAAGGTTAACAGTGAAAAAAATGATATTCAAATTTGATTTATGTGTAAATGGTCATTCTCGTAGTTATCACTCTTATATCATCCTAAGTGTGTCAAACATGAGCCTTCACATGCATCAATACACTGGTTATGCACATATAATGTAGAGGTAGAAACAGTGGTGGCAGAAGCCCCCAAAACAAAAAAAAAAAGTAACTATAAGAGATGTAGGAATTTGGGACTTGCCTTCTCAGAGAATAGACTAACACGAATAAAGGAGCAGAACAAGTCCATAAACGCATGCAAAATCAGTGAGTTTTGATGAGGCTGCAAAAAGAGGGGGGAAATATAGAACCTTCACTTTAGGAAATTATGTAGCAAACATCTTTCTTAATGTATAAAAAAAAGATAGAGAGCAAGAACTCACCAGTAACGTTATCACTGTGCTGCTCAAGTCCAATATAAGGCGTAGGGCATCTTCTCGAAATGCCATTAAATCTAAAAGCAGCTGCTTAAACGATTGGCACGGATGTTAAATTCTACCAGATTAGATTAAATTATGCAAACTTCAGATTACATTCTTGGATAAAACATCTACTGGTATATGTTTCTGAACTCTCATATCCCTTGTCTAATTTAAATAAACAATGAGATGGTAAAGTAGTGTTCCTATAAAATGTAGTAAACACGTGAAACTAAAATAAGCACACACCGATATCCAAGGTTCCAGCCTTTGAAAATGTACTTCTGCATTGTCATTCAAGGAATCTAAAGCAATCTTATCGACCTACATTACAACCCAACAAACAATTATATTTCACACTAAACAAATTAGGAACCTCCACGAAATAAATAAATAAAAGTCTTACTTTTTCCAATTGCAATTTGCTGGGATGCTCTGGAAACTTCTTTGAAACAATGATACAAATTTTGGGATGATTTGGAATAATACCAGATTTCCAAAATGTATCAGAAAAGACATGAGATAGTGAATCTGGGTAATCTAAGATTTGATTCAACCTATACATTTTAGCTAATAAACCTTGAGCAACTTCATTAAGTTGCACCAATGACTGCATATTCAACGAACCCTTTTGAGATGGAGTTGAATTCTGTGATTGTTGTTGTGGTTCAGTAACCATATATTCAGACCATCTTATTTGACTATCAAACTCTCTTGATCTTACAGATGAAGTTGGAGACCCATCATCAGTTGTTAATTGTTGTTGCCTTGATTTCGTCATTATCGTATATTCCTCTGAAAATCAAACAGTACAAGAAATTAGGTCAGATTTTAGAGAAATTTGAAGTACATTTTGACAAGTAGGTGGTGAATTAAAACGTATATAATGCTAACCAGGTATAAGTAGTAGTAGTTTCAAGAGATGAGAGCAGCTACTTGATTAACATTACAAAACCCTAACCAAGAAAAATGAAATTACATCGACCGTTTAGATCTGGAAACCTTAAAACCCAAAAACTGGATTAGAAACTTAAAAGTATTTCTGTGCAACAGAGAGAGAAGTGGGAAAAGCAAGAGGGCAGCTGAGTTACACTGCAGTAATTACAGTATTGCACTAGAAATGTTTTACGCAATAGACGACTTTGG